>JADLZL010007156.1:0-116547 GCA_015844335.1 Chrysopogon serrulatus
CCGCTGCTGTTTGTCGCCATCGGGTCTCCGCGGTGGCCTCGCCATCTTCTCGGTAAGATTTCTGTCAATGTCCTTTCGTGTGTCTACTAGTAGAGTTTCCTGTATGTATACCCTGACAGCCTGACTTGCTAGTTGCTACTACTAATCACGACAACTGGCCGGTTCAGGCCTCCCTGCAAGAGCCCATTATATGGTCTTGACCGTACGCGGAGGCGGCAAGTTTACGATGCCGAATTAGAGTCGGATTCGGGCGCCCATACCTGAAAGCTTGCCCCAAAGGCCAAAACAGAGTTGGATTCGTGCATCCTTTACCTGAAAAGCTTGAAAAACAGACTTTCCTTTACCTGAAAAGCTTGAAAAACAGACTTGGATTCGTTCATCCTTATACCAAAAAAAAAAAAAAAATGATTTTGGTTTTCCTATACATGAATAAGACTGAATGATATAGCCGAAAGAATTAGTTGCAACTTACATGAATTAAGCAGACTAGTTCGTTTACAGTACATGCAACAGAAGATAGTAATTGTTTTCCCCCTCTCTCCTCTTTACTTAGACTTAGCCCAAGGCTTTAAAATCGAAAGCACAACTATGATGGTAATTACCAGAAGAATGATAATTGCAATCATCATGCACTTTCTCGACTTCTTCTGCAGATTCTTTGCCTCGCGCAGCGCCTCAGTACCAGTCACCACATGGTTTACAGCATTTTGAACCTGACGGTGGAGATGGATCAGCCCTCAAACTTGACAATTTTCCAGTAGAACTGATTAAATTCAGTATTTTTTTTTTCCAGTTACATATACTAATCAGACGACGAAGTGAAGTTACAAACCTGATTCTCTATGTTGTCTAGAACCTCTCCTTGTGCATTAACGAGTGCTGCCATGTCTTCAAAAATCTGAAAATAAACAGTAACACGCCATGGTTTAGTGGCCATGGGCAATCTGGAAATTGATGTGAGCAATTTATTTATAATACCCAGGAAAAACAGGACGGTGAGCCAGGAGCTACACAATGGTAGTTGGATCAGATGGCTACAGACGCGAATCACCACATCTGCACAAATTCGGGAGTTCATCGATTTGTGGATCAGACTGCTAAACGTGCAGATGCAAGAGGATGTGCAGGACTCAATCACTTGGAAGTGGATGGCTGATGGAAATTACTCGACTCGCTCGGCATATAGGATGCAATTCCAAGGTTCACATCGGAAATTTCAGCACAACCTCATGTGGAAGGCGCAAGCAGAAAACAAATGCAAAGTTCACACCTGGATCCTCATGCATGACAAACTCTTAACAGCGGATAATCTACAGAAAAGAGGTGGCCACATCAGGAACATTGTGTCTTGTGTAATAGACCACTGGAGACAGGACTGCACCTGTCTCTACTATGCCCTTTCACAAGAGCCGTTTGGAACCAAGTGCTGTCCTGGGAAAACTTCAGTGTCCAACTCCCACAACAAGACCCTATAGACTTTGCCAAATGGTGGGAGGGTGCAGCTAGCAAGGTGCCAAACAAGACCAAAGACGGTTCAACGAAATCGTCATTTATATTGGGCGTTGTTTGGAACCTGTGGAAGGAGAGGAATAGGAGGATCTTCGAAAATGAACACAAAACATTTCAGCAGGTGGCCTCTTTGACAAAAGAGGACAACATGCAAAGACGATGTATCCTTTCTAGGTTGATTTTTTTTGTAGAGGCATGAGTTGTCTGTCCTGTTTCTGATCCTAGGACCGTGGTGTTTGGCTCCAGGGGAGCTGTGTATATAAACTTCTAAATTTTTCTTAATTGAGCGGCAGCAAAATCTCTTAGTTGATGTTTTGAACAACTTTTGGCAAAAAAAAGACCCTACCTGCTGTAGTTCAACAAGCCTTTTTTCTATCTCCATGACTGCATCATGCCGTTCCTGAATTTCTTCAACCGTGGCAAGAACCTATACCTCAAGTGCAATTTTTGAAACGTAAAGCAATAATAGTTAGACGTAGTACATTGAGATGAACAATGCAAGTATGAAGTGAATCACCTAGTCATTGTGCCAAAATGTGGTTAGAACTCAGAAGACGTAGTACTACTAACTGACCTGTCCTCTACCTGTCTCTTGGATTGCTCTCTCAAAGATCTGCTCGCTGCTTCCAGTCTCAATGAGACGGTCAATCACCTAGTCATTGTGCCAAAATGTCGTTAGAACTCAGAAGAGGTAAGTATTTTCTGTACCTAGTGTGGTGTGGTAGAACCAGCATCCTCACCTCCTCAGAAGGCTTTGTTCCCGTGACTGTTCCAGTTCAAGATTAAGGTTTGCAAATATTCAGTCAACCGGATAACTCAAATTGAAATGATGGACAAGACAGAATATAAAGAAAAAAAATACATACCTGTGAAGATCCTCCTCTCTACAACTTCTCGGTACTCTTCTTGTATAGTTTGTCTTAGATTCTGCAATGAATGGTGCACAATATGATTCCAAGTCTTTAATTTGCTTGGACAAAGAAGATAGAGAGAGTAAGATCATTGCACCTGGAAATCGTTCATTCTTTCTTTCAGTTTCTTCTTCAGTGCACTGCAATTGAAGTTCATGCTTTGTTGGATTTTTTTTATATATTTGCAATCTTGCCCTCTAAGCTACTATGGTTCTATGTCGATTCAAAATATTGTGGATTAACTGGTACTAGCATGGTCTTGAAAAGGTTCTTACTCAACTTAATTGCCAGGGAAATGTGCGTGGTGTCTGGAGATGAACAGTGATCCGATTTGAAATTATTTAAGGGTTAATTTTTTTTTAGAAAAGGGAATATATTATATTCCAGCTTCTGCATCGACTAATGCATATGGCTGGTCACTAGGATCAACTAGCAAATACTAGCTACTAGTCCTTAGCAACATTTGCTGAACCCACCGTAATTGATGCTTGCATTAGCATAACAAATATATGATGAGGATCTTACATGGTCATCGACATCCTTGATCGGTCTACACTCGTGCCCTTCCCACACCCTGGATTCTTTCTGTTCTCAAGATTCTGCAAACCGAAAAGGAGAATGAACTGACGACCATCGGGTGAATGAGATGCTAAAGATATATATGGGTCAGGCTAATGTCTGTACATTTCTGTCCATTTGTTCCAACTTCACTTTTATGTTGCGTGCAATCTTCCCTACTTCATCAATGTCCTTCTCCATGCGCCTTTTTATCGCTGGAAGACGAGCCATTTCAGATGAGTGTCCAGTTAGATGTTAATTTTAGAAATGCTGATATCAGTCAATCAGTCTATGTCAACAGTGAAATTGCATTCCACATGCACCTTTCATTGCAGAAGCCTTAGTGACTGACTTCGATTCCTCATTAGCTTCCTGTAGATTTTTACAAAGTATAAATTGTGTATACATGGGTTCAAAACTAGCACAAAAGGAAATGAAGGAAAACACGTGTTGTCAAGGAGAACTAACTTTTATATGAACTAAACTATAAAAATTGAGTAATAGTTACCTGAAGCTTGTGAACTATGTTGGACATCTTATCCAACAGGGTCTCGATCTCTTTGACCTAACACAAGAAAAAAAAATCGTAAAAAATAGCTCTGTAAATACTATTTCTGAACAATTAACTAAATACTATTTCTGAACAATTAACTACCAGTCTACCACTGCTGCAAAACGCAAAAAGAAGAGTTGATAAAACATTTAGATCTGCTCTAGTGCTTTCATTATAAACTGAAGACCAAACCTGCTCAAAGAAGTCTTTGAGACCATAATCGGAGTTGTCCTTGGGATTTCGATTCCCCATCTCAATGTCCCTCTCCCTTTCTGGCTTCTCATCCTTCTCAAAGGAATCCTGTCATCAAATTAACAGAACCCACAGCGATTCCAACTAGCACATCAGTAAATTACTAAATTATCATGAAGAAAGCCATTACAAATTTTGCACTGAATTTAGTATCACGGTTTTTTGCAGGTTATACCAACAGGGAAATCAGTCAGGTTTCAAAGACAGATTTTCTGACATGACAAAAATGTTGGTTTCCATACAGTCTAACTACACGGCATGAAAGATAAAAAAGGACAGAACATCTTGCAAGAACACATACCGTAAGAAGATTGTTCATCTCGTGATCCTTGGAGAAATTGACGGAGGAGCCTTCCCTTGGGTTTCTCGTGCAGCCGTGCGAAAAACAGCAAGCCGATGAAGAAGGAAATGGCGTATTCAGAGAACTTTGGAGAAGCCGTTCGGACGAGGATAACAGTACAGTGTAGTAGTAATAAACTATAGTCGGCAAGGATGATCTTGGCGACGCCGGCCAGCACTAGAAGCCATTAACTAGCAAACAACCGGGTTTAGCAACTAACTAAAGAGACTTAATGCCTATTCAATGGAATGGTAATGACTACGATGCCAACAGCGTCTTCTTTCGGTGCTCTTCCGGTCATCGCCAGGGAAGAGACGGCCGTGTTATTTATTCACTTTTCTTTTTCTGATGAAAGAATGCTATTTGTTCTTTAACCTTACGTTCAAAAAAAATTTGTTCTTTAACCTTCACTACTGAACCTTGAATCGCCATGAATGTGCGTGGGTGTGGCGCGTGGGCTCTCTGGGCTTCATATGTCGCCCGGGTTTAGTGTTATGGGCTGGGCTGGTATCTGTGATGTAGCAGATGGTCGGTGGGTAAAGAGGTTGTTGGGCTCTATTGGGCCCTATTATCCCGGCGCGAGCGAGATGTTGTGCAGTTCGTATACCTAGCAAGCTAGATAGTATTTTATACATTTTTTTTGAATAAAATGAGTGGTCAAATTTAGTATAAAAAAATCAAACGTCTTATAAATTGGGATGGAGGGAGTAGCTGTGTATATTAGCAATGTAATAGACTAGGCGAGGAAGATTCGGTTCAGCCATGTGTGATCTGGCCATTATATATTGCCCTTGCAGATTAGGAGGATTCAAGATCATCTTGAATCAGTTAAAGAGATACATACCGGCCCTTAACAAGGAAGAATTCGGAGTGAAATTAAATCGATTTGCATGCATGTCTTTATTTGTGATTATAATATAATAATCCACTAGCATGTTAAATTAACCAGGTCACCAGCGCATACGTTAGCAGTTACTAAACTTCAGGAGCGACCGAGACAGTGTACGCCTCATCACGCGTAAGGCCATGTCTGCAGTCTACGGTCGTTCCAACCATGGAGCTGTCGAGCAAAATGAAGAAACAAAACCTCCAACTGATGCGACGTTTAAATTGGAATCTGAATCTCCGACTACCAGCCAGTCAGCCAGTGCCTGCCGGCTGCCGACCGGACGGACCAATGGAGTCCCATTGACCTGCCCTTTTCGGTTTTAAGCATAAGTGTTTTCTTAACAGAGGTCTTATAACTCTTATAATTAATAAGCATATAAGTTGAAAGCTATCGTATGAAAGTTAGAGCCTCAGAGGCATAGAAAAACATTATTCCCTCAGTCAATATAATCTTGCTAATTTTAACTGGGTTATAAAAATAGTATCAATATTTATATTTTAAGAACTATTATAAAATTATATTTCATAGTTAATCTCATATTAGTTATTATATGTATGCTCCCTCCATATAGGATTTAGATGTCGTTTTTGGACAATGACACAGTCTCTAAAGTATAACTTTGACTTTATATTTTTATAAAAATACTCATCACAAAGTGATATATTTATACTTTTATTTATGAAAGTATTTTTCAAAACAAATCTATCCATATGGTTTTTACATTTTCAAACTCAACAACTTAAAAGTTATTCATGATTTATGTTTCTAATGTTTGACCAAAATCTTGTCCAAAACGACATCTAAATCCTATATAGAGGGAGTACATTAATATTATTTATGTGTTTAGTTAAGCTTGTGAGCCTTGAATCTTTTAGTTTTAGTTGGTTCATGAAAAATTTTATACTAGAAATTTCTTCTTATCCATAATGGATTTACCTGGACCAATACATGAGATTTTTGTGCTATTTGGAGGATTTGTTCTTCTACTAGGAGGTCTAGAAGTAGTATTACTTATCAACCCAATTTATTTTGCCTTATTGTTTGTTTTTCAGAAAATGAGATATTCACTTTTCCTAGAACGGAGGTAGTACTCGACCTACTACGCTGGACGACGACGCTGCGGGAGGACTGGATGACTGGTGAACTACTTGTTGATGATTGTTGCACAACTTGTGCTTATATCAAGGTGCATTGACATTTGACAGAGTCAACAAACACATGGAAGACCTAGTAGCACTAATTAAACTGAAGCCACCATCTGTTCTTTAGTTGCGCCTTGACAGCTATCATGGATCCATGAAGGGAATCATCATCCGTGAAGGTTTCGTCGCTGACATTATGCCTAACTTGCACAAGCGAGGTAGTCCAAGAGGGATACAAAGAGTAGTATTTCTGGTACAAATAAATGTACATTTTGGTTTCTCTTACCTTTGTTTTTAGTGCGCTATGCATTCCGTCTCATATTTTTTTTAACTTATTAAAGACAATCAGGAATATGGTCCTGTGGAAATGAATATTGTTAATTACCTCATAATTGCATTCCTATCTTCCATGGAAGATGTGAAGCTTGTGAAGCTCTTAAATCAACTAGAAAAGCCATTGCATATATATTCCCTCCATACTAAACAATTGAAGTCGTTTTGGACATAACTTGAGTTAAACCTTAGGAATATAAACCATTAATATCTTTTAAGTTGTTGAGTTTGGAAACATAAAAACCATATAAATAGATTTACCTTGAAAAATATGCTTATAAAAATATACACGTATCACTTTTTGATAAATATTTTTTATAAAAACAAGAAGTCAAAGTTATGCTTTGTATATCGTGTCATTGTCTAAAAACGATTTTTATTATTTTAGTATGGAGGTAGTACTGCCTAAATGATGCAAAAATAAACAATCGATGAATTAAAACTACAAGCATTTTTAATGGGACAAAGAGTATATTATGCATAAACAAAGTACTAAAAATACTTTTATTATACTATACATATACAAAATAATAAGAGACAGACTGGTACGTCGGCCGGCATTCATCTGTATCAGCTACCACTTCCACTACCCTTTCCATTCCTCCAAACACATAATAGCCATAATTAATATAATGGCTTATTAGTACGGAATGAAATTGACAATGTACTATATATACTACAACTAAACGAGCTAGCAAGTGTATACCTAGTAAACTCGACAATTATGATGTCAACGGGGAGCCCTAGCGGAAGAAGTCTTAGGTGCATTGCAACTTGTGCAACATCGAGACACAGGACAGTGTATATATATGTGCAGGACACATGGATGGATCTTTCACGGCAAAGCACAGGCACAAGCAGAGACAACGCACGCACACTACTTGCTCTCTGCTGCATTACTGTTGCCTTCTTCATCTCATCGCCGGTGCCCCCGATCCGATCCTCAGCTCGATCGCATTACATTGCACGCGCGATGGGTTCTGCAGGCAAGGTATTCGCCGACTCCGGCCCGATGCATATGATGACCAAAATTGGCGGGGCTTCCTCTCCAACGACGGTTGAGATTGACTGGTATGTACACACGCTAGCATCACTTCTTCATAAGCTAGCGGTCCGGCTCTTTTCTCTTTACCCTAGCTCATTTTAGGGTCTTTATTTTTTACCAGAGCAACTCCAGCCCAACATGTAAATTGGGCCCCTAGTTTTTCCATTTACATGCTGGTTTGTAAAAAATAGGGACCCAAATTTGCTTTCAACTCCAGCCCAAGACCCTATTGTGGGGGAGGGATAGGGTCCTCCTATTCCTAGGGACTTAAAACTATATTTTGGGAGTCCTCCTAAAATAGGAGTCTAAATAGGAGGCCAACTGAAGTTGTTTTTTTATTTGAGCTCCTAAAAATTAGAATAGAGACCTATTTAGGAGGTCCACTGGAGTTGCAAGAACTAGTAGCATTAGCTGAAGTTAATAAAAATTACCTTTTTTTATGCTTTCATTCAGGGACAAGGAGGAGCACCGCCGGTGCATCACCGCCTGTCTTGTTAAAGGCACTTACCTTCTAGAGAGCGAGCGAGCCAACTGCTGGGAGGAGGACGCCGCCAACTCCGAGCAGCTCGCGCCGGCGTGGTGGGAGAGCTTCCACTTCCGCCGCCACCGTGTGCTCGCGTGTGTGTGCGAGTGCCTCCTGTGCAAGATCGGCCACCACATCCTCGCAACCAGAAGCACGCCCTTCAACTACGGCGCTATCTTCGAGTACGCGCCACCGGCCGGTGCGCCCCGCCACCCGTCGGCTCCAAGCTACGTCGTCGCCTTCCGAGGCACCATGCGCCGGGACCCCACGACGCTGGGCGACATGCGCCTCAACCTCAGAATCCTGCTCAACGAGCAGCACTTCTGTGGCCGCTTCAGCCATGCGCGCGCAAAGGTGGAGGAACTCCTCAGCTCCATCCCCAAAAATGGCGGCGCCGCGCCGCCGCCGCCGGCAGCGGCGGCGGGGTGTGGCTCGCGGGGCACTCGCTTGGCGCGTCGATAGCGCTGGACGTGGGGCGCCATGTCATGACCGAGAAGGAGCTGAGGCTCCCGACCTTCCTATTCAATCCGCCGCAGGTATCGCTGGCGAGCCTGGCTCCGGCGATCAGCAAGCTGCCGATCGCGGAGGCGGCGAAGAAGGGCGTGCACGCCTCCAGCTCCGCCGTGAAGCACGTGCTGGGGAAGACGGTTCTGAGGCCCCACAAGAGGAGCATGGAGGAGAAGTTCGAGCGGCTGTCGCCGTGGGTGCCCAACCTGTACGTGCACCCGGGGGACGTCATCTGCAGCGGCTTCATCGACTACTTCGAGCAGCGGGAGCGCCACCCTCGCCGCGTCGCCGCGTCGGCGACCGTGCTGTCGTACCGAGACATATGCCGCTCTGCCATCGGCAAGCAGAATGATCGCCCGCATCTCCTGCCATCCGCAGTGCTGTGGAAGAACCAGAGCTCCGAAGGCAATCCGCACGAGCTCCAGCAGTGGTGGCAGCCCCAAGGTCCGGAATTGGAGTTGACCAGCAAGTTGTACAAGTGGTCTTGAGTGTTGACCGGTCTTGTATATGCTTGTTCTCTTGTTATCTATTCGATCCCGTGGATACTCACTATCAAATAAAAAGTGATCCAGTGGATATTTGAGGTTTTAATTTCACGTGTTAGGAGTTAGGACAAGTATATTGATTGTTGTTTTATAGATGGTCTTATGTGTGCCACATAACGATGATACATTGGACAACCGACACTCATATACAATGAATTATATCTTTTAAGTTGTCTTATAAAATTCAGTTGTCATTAGTTTGTGCAATTAACAAAGAATAGCTTATGAGTTGTATGGCAGTACTAAATCATGCAATGTGAAATAGTTGTCTTATAGTTCTAAATTTTTGCTCGTGATATGGTTGTTTTATGAAACAATCACTTCTTTGTCTTACCTTTCTCCCTCTCTCTCCTTCACGCCATAAAAAATCATATATGGCATTGTATATGAGACGGCCTTTGACACTACTGACATGTAGCAGTATACCTGCCTTACAAACAAGCAAGCTCATATGGAACATGTGTTAGAATTTATATGAGCCATTTCCTCTAATAAATTGCAAAGGTCCATTGCACATTTCCCTAATGGGCTTTAATGTTCAAGCCTATGAGTAGAAGTAAATGTCCAAAATTAATCAGTACCATATTGCTAATTGACGTGAAGGTATAAGGTATATATAAAAACTACTATATGTAGAGTGTCAATTACCTAACAGCAGAGTCACCTAAACCCCTAACTAGTGTCGTAACAATGCAATTAACCCCTTGACTGATTCCCTTTATCAGTTAGGGGCTACACTCGATGGGTGCGCTTGCGCGTCCCCTTTGGATAACAGAAAAGGTCCATCAGGCCTAAGGTGGCCAACTGACAGAGTGGCTTTAACATCCCTGAAGAATGCCGAACAGGCCCTCGATCAAGTCCCATGCTTGGGGCTCGCGGAGCTCTCCCACCCTCCGCCTGTGCTGACGGAGCAAATCTCTAGGTAGACCCTAATAGGGTCTGGAGCTACCCTACCAAAGCTTTGTCTCCTCGCCCTTGCGAGGCTATGTGATCACCTAGGTGCAAGGTTGCATCTAGAGCATAACACAATGTAACAAAGAGGACGTGGGCCGTCGGCACGAGGAAGAAATTGGCGCGGGCAGGTTCCACAAGTCAGTTCCCTTGAGGGCCACTTTTCCCTTGGCATACAAAGTCGTAGCCTTGAGATGGCTGATTGTGTGCGAGGTTGCATCTAGAGCATAACGCAACGTAACAAAGACGACATGGGCCGTCTCCGCACGAGGAAGAAATTGGCGTGGGCAGGTTCCACTAGTCAGTTCCCTTGAAGGCCAGTTTCCCCTTGGCATACAAAGACGTAGCCTTGAGATGGTTGATTGTATTTGAAACTACATTTCTAGAGATGGATGCTTGACAATGCCACTTTTTTAGTCATAAGAAATAAAATATAAATTATATTGGTTGTCAAAGTGTGTTTCTCGAAGGCTATTTTTATTTGTGTTGATTAATTAGAATCGGGTTAAGTGAACTAGCATTTATATTGAATTTACAGTAAAGATAAAATAGTCTTAATAAATAAAAAAGGTGTTAGGTAAAGATCCATCGACAAAACAGAAATTAAAACCAATGCGAAGCTAGGACTATTCTTACGGAATCTTATAAAGATGGTTTCACAGAGATGCCTGTTTATCCAGCGACTGATGCTCAACCTATGCTTTTAAGCATACCAAATCATATTTATTGTCCTTGATTGGCACAGAATCTGTTCCACACATCCGTGAGTGGCCAATTTGAAGCAGAAAAGAGGCAATCACTAGTGGAATGGATCAAGATTAGTGTGTAGGGTGCTTAAAGGTGGAGCAGCGAGAAGACATGCAAATCTTTAGGTCGTCTGATCCATTGCTTTTATTTATACATCAAGTTTTTCCTATTTGTGTATTTACCTTCCTAGTCTTGAATTGTTATGTTTCTCTCCTGAAATTATGAAGCTCTTTGTACTTACTGGTTGGTGCATCATCTAGTGCTGTACTCCCTTCGGTGCCCAATTTATCCGGCGCAGATTTATATGACACGGTCTTCTAGATTATATTTTGACCATTTATTTGCTTTATATTATATTATTTATGCTTATAAACTTATATTCGTCGGATAGTATAATTTCTTACAAATTTAATCATATAAAGTTTGTATTATAATAGTTCAAAATTATTAGCCCAATTGTTGTTCAAAGCTTTTAAAGTTTGAAGCTTGATATGCGCATGTGCCAGATAAAATGCTTACGGCAATTATTATATTATTAATTACCACCAAATTAAATAAGTACCAGAACAATATAGAATTTTCCTGATGTTTTAAAACCGCTTTAGTCCATCCTCTGCTGTTTATACAGGTCTTAAATAAAGCATAAAAGTATACCCTTTCCTCAAAATTAGTGAATAGATAATATGGTCTGTCGATGCTCTCTTATTGAGTGCTTTTTATGCCATTTGATGAATATCAAAGTGTCCACTACACAAGATATTTTGAAGTGCTCTCGAATTTTCTAGCAAACTAATGTAATTCAGGGCGATGCTGCTCATCAGGCATTCGTTAGGTGACCAATGCCAGCTATTGATTCTCCATCGAGTCTCTTGTCTTAGTTTTCTACTTCAGTTCAGTTCAGATCTACTTTCTCGGTCATAAATTATAAGACAAATGTATAGTAAAATTAGAAAAGTTAAAATGTCTTATAATTTAGAACCAATGTAGTACTGTTTCCTTCTTCCGTGGGGACACGGCCGGTCACGTAGGATGTGTAGGTAACTCAGTTAATCAAAATGCATCGTGATCATTGTATCTTTAATAATACAACGATTATTTAATCACGGTAAGTGTCATGCACCAACAACTTCACCAATCACCACAACACTTTAAAAGTGCTTCCCTTGAGTACTTGTCATATTCTCCATCTCTCCCGTACATGTACTCAGTACTCATCGGTCCTCACTCCCCTAGTGGATATATTGTTTATTATAGAAAAAACATTTTTTATTTGGTTGCAGCTTGTGCATTTTATCTTGCTATATTCTAGCTTGTACAGCTAATAGTTATCATTCCATTCTCGGGGAAAAAAAAAAAAACTTGCCCGTCCCTGTGTAAGTATAAATATGCATCACATACAGTGCTAGCTCTTTCACGCCAAATCAGCTGCAGCAAACAGAGACTAGCACACACTGTAGTCTACTACTGCACTGCATCTCTGCTGATCGGTTTCGCCGATCGTCGCCGCCGGCGCTTCCTATCTTCGGCTCGATTGCGTTGCACGATGGACCCATATGTTTTTACCGACTACGGTCCAAAGCATATGATGGTGAAAACTGGGTCGGGTTCTTCTCCGGCAACCATGATTAACATTAACTGGTACGGCCGTATGGGCTTAGTAGAGAACAGGGTAACTGACATGGCAATGCACTGTCTTCATATGGCATGACAGCCTTCATCACTGTGTTTTCACGAGCGGGTTTGTACCCGTATTTCACCTTGATCACTGCATACACGTAATCTTGTTAATTGTTCGGCTCGGTGTCTAGTTGTCTACCTCTAATTTATTTATTTATTTATTTTCACAAAGATTTGATTTCATGTATACACGTTGCAAGTTGCATTGCCGATTGACGATGACGATCGTCGTTTTCTGATTTCAGGGACAGCCACGAGCACCGGCGCTGCATCGCCGCCTGCATTGTGAATGGGATTTACGCCATGGAGAGCGACGAGTACATGAACAGGACGCGCACCGGCAAGGCGCTCGCGCCGGCGTGGTGGCAGAGCTTCAACTTCCGCCGGCTTAAAACGCTCGAGTACGAATGCGAGTGCCTGCTCTGCGAGGCCAAGACCAGGCTGTTGTCCTCCGGAGCCCACCGGCCGTGCTCCATCTACGGAGCCATCCTAGAGCACGTGCCCCCCCCGGCCGGCGGCGGCGCGCTCCGCCGCCACCCGTCGGCCCCACGCTACATCGTGGCGTTCCGGGGAACCGTTCTCCGGCGGCACCAGCACCAGGACCAGCACGAGCAGCAGCACCAGCACACGGTGTTCTGCGACATGCACCTCAACCTCAGGATCCTCGTCAACAAGCAGCACGGCTGCGGCCGCTTCCAGAACGCCCGCAAGGAGGTCGGCGGGCTCCTGGACTCCGTCGCCGGCGGCGTCCGCGTCGCCGCCGCCGACGTCTGGCTCGTGGGCCACTCGCTCGGCGCGTCCATCGCGCTCAACGTGGGGCGCGACATGGCCGCCAAGGGCTGCTACCTGCCGGCGTTCCTCTTCAACCCGCCGCAGGTGTCGCTGGCGCCCAGCATGCTGCCGCAGGCGTTCCGGCGGGTCGCCAAGGGGTCGTGTACCCGACGAGCTACGCCGTGAAGGCGGCTCTGGGGTCCACGGTGCTCAAGCGCCAGGAGAGGGACATGGACGCGCTGTTCCGGATGCTGGCGCCATGGGTGCCGGAGCTGTACGTCCACGAGAGGGACATCGTCTCCCAGGGCTTCATCGACTACTTCGAGCGGCGGCAGAAGATGCTGGAGCGGCTCCGGCCCGTCGCCGAGGTCGCCATGAAGATGTCCCTCCGTGACATGCTCATATCCATTCACACCACCTACCCCTCCGAGAACGCCGAGGACCAGCCGGTGCGCCCGCACCTCTTGCCGTCGGCGAGGCTGTGGAAGAATTAGAGCTACCACTACGCGCACGGACTTGAGCAGTGGTGGAGGCCTGACAGCGAGCTTAGGTTGAGCTCCAGGCGATACAGCGATCGTGGAGCCGAGGCTGAGCTTCTCTATGGTTAATTAAAATATATTCTCAGAGGCCTGCTGTCTGCTGAGTTGCTCTGCAGTAGTAAATTTCTGGTTGACTTTTCAATATACTGATGATCTGCATTATATAGGCATGCAGACTATCTGGTTGGAAGTTCAGTCTATAGTAGCTATTTGGTTATTTAGTTTATTGTTTTCTTGTCCATTGATCTGTAGTAGCCTAAAAGTTGTCTGTTTGATCTCCTTTCAAAGAGTTCAGTATAGCAGCCTGTCTTGTTTTCCATCCTGCATTCCTGTGCAGTATCGTCCTTTCAGAAAGTTCAGTACAAGTGACCTGGGCGTTGTTGCATGTTGTATATTTTTAGAAAATTGCATGCTGTGTTGCAGTCCTCAACATGTTTAGGCTGTCCACACTGGGGACGGTAAAACTGTCCTCCAGTACCAGATAGCGGAGAGAGGAGCCGCAGCGGCTTCCTCTAAATGGTACTGTATGCAAGCGTACCACCCAGTGTCCGTTAAATGCAGCATAGTATGGCACGCTAAGCGCAAATAAAGAGGGATGGAGGAGAGAGAGTGTGACAGAACCGACCAATTTATACACGATCAAGTATGAACGTCCCTGTTGATCAAAGTGACATGCACATACCATCATGTATATAAACCCGGTAGTCTGCCGAGTGTCACGAATGACCTCGGTAAATCAACTTTTCAACCAGGATCGTACTCGATTAAGCAAATACATATCATATACTCAGAGTTCGCAGCAGAAAAGTTATTACAATAGGATAAAGAAAAATGAATAAAAGTTTGGTTTCAAATCGATTTATAATAAAATATAATTTAGTGAGGATTACCAAATCAAAGTTTGATTGATATTGCTAGCTTAAATGACATCCTCTGATGAAGTATAGGTGAGAAACATATACGGAGTAGCCGTGCCCACCGGCTTTTAGTTAACAACCTCTGCAAACAAGCAATTCACCTGCAACATGGTGGGATAAAACCCTGAGTACTCAATTGTACTCCGCAAGACTTACCCGTCAGGGAGAAGAAATAAAAAGACTCCAAGGATAATGATAAGCCATATGTGTGGAGTTTGATGACTAGCATCATTTACGGAAAAGCTTACTAAAGTAATCCTTACTTTAAGTTTTAGTAGCAGAATTAATCTTGATTCATTTAGAACTACATTAGCACTTTTCTATGTCATATTATTTAAATCATAAAAACAATCAATTATAGATGGGATACCAACATAATCCTTCCATCATCATTCAATGTTCCATTTTTTACTACGTCTCTGTGGTCAGGCATGAGTTTCTCACTATCCGGGAGAGACGGCGATTCGAATCGATTACACCAGCTGGGTAAAGCCCGTATCACACACCCTCGCGAGCTAGCAAGGCTCGCTCGAGTTACCGTTCACTCTATTCGAAAGATAGGATTGAACCATTTCGTAAAACTGATGGTACTGCATCCTCACAAGTCATGCCCGTTCAGCCCGTAGCCTGTAGTCACGCAGGGTCTTGGATCAGTACCCTCTCCACCAGTTGCTCTCCTCCCAGCAATGCTAACGGTTCAATTCTTACCTTGAACGAGCTGTTCGGTTTCACAGTCGAAACGAGTTATTCGGCTGTTATGTGAAGGTGCGTTCAATCTCACACCTAGATCCAGAATATCTCACACCTAGATCCAGAATACGGTACGGTCCTTAATCGACACAGACGGGAAAAACATAAGCACACAAGACCTCCATGTCCTGTAGCATCACCATCACCAATTCCCGTCCGGTCTCCAATTATCATCATTCTCATGATTCAGGATAGCATACATATATCCCGTGGTAACAAGTATCCATCCTATGTCTCGCGGGAGACAGGAAATCACCCGACTTCTACCGGTCTAAGCATGGCTAAGCATTTAAGGAAAACGTCCTACACATACTAGTGGAATATTATCTGGAAATAGCTGTAGAACAAGGTAATCATGCAGCAATGGTTTCAACCAACTCCTATTTACGTAATGCACATTACACTAGACTTAAGGTGTAATAAAGTATTTATAAAACAGAGAGAGTGGGTCATGCTCCGGGGCTTGCCTGTGTTGCAGGGAAGGTTAGTGGTTAATCTTGCCATCAGCATCTTCCGAGGAATCATCTTGTTGAGATTGAATCATCACCAACTTCCTCCGGAACTTGATCATTGCGATCCTTTTTCTCTCACGTGCACTACACGTAATGAAATGATGCATGCTTAATGCTATGCATGATATGATGCATGATGAGGTGATTTATTCGGATAATAAAAGAAAGCTATATAAGGTTTCATGTGTGCAATTCTCTTTCTCTGATGACAATACTGTATTATCAAGTTTGTTTTTAATCTTTACAGAGTAGGTGCATATCTCCTCTCTGTAGAAGTTACTACAAGACTTGCAAGCAACCATACATTAGCTACTATAGGTCTATCATGATCATTATCATTAATGAATCAAGTTGCCGAGGATCATTTGGGTTTCATGATCCAAGGTCTACAATCAATCCAAAAGTCACACCAATCAACACATGTTTAACTCCTTCCAAGAGTTATAGCAGGGAAGCATTTAGATCATTACCCAATTAATCAGTGAAGCACTATTAATTTAGGTTGGATATTACTTAGTCAAGCTCAAGATACTTGAACCATGATGAATTACACCACTATAGTTGTTAACTGAACTCCTTAAGCACACAAGGGTTGCAAGAATTAAGTAATCGACTTAGATTACAAAAGCAAAACAGGACAGCAGCAAAGTATTGCAAGAATTAAGTAATCGACTTAGATTACAAAAGCAAAACAGGACAGCAGCAAAGTATCATATCCTTTTAACTATAACTAAAGATTTAGACATCCAAAAGGGGTGTTCTTAGACTTTTTGAAAGCTTATAAAGTTGTCTACAACTTTGTTATTATCATCTTAGAGTGATTCAATCATTAAAAGGGTCAAACAATCCAGATAATTAATTCTGTCCAAAAGTTGGACAGAATTAGATTCTGAACTTATTTTTTCATAGCCAGAGCTATAGACCACCAAAAATAGTGATCTAAGACTCTCTAGAAAGCTTATAAAAAGCACTACAACTCTCTAATTATCACCAAGAGGCGATTCACAAATTAATTTAGTCAAACAAGCTGTTCTTTCAGATCTGTTCAGAAAGTGAACAGAAATTGATTGGCAATTTGTGAAATCTATAACTCCCAATGCTGTTATCCTAAAATCATGAAATTGTAGGATAAGCAAGATGATATAATTATCTACAACTTTTGTGTTCAATAATTTCATGGAAAACATCATTCGCATCACGAAGTTGTCATCACAACAATAACTACTCTAGCAACCATTTTCAGCACATAAACAAGTAGTGGTTCACTTGCTTCTCGATTAAGTCATATAGGTATAGCCAATTGCTTGGATCATGAGTTACTATGACATGGTTACCTAACATTAGTCGTAGCCAACATGAAAACACATTAATTCTATTTTAAACATGAGAATCATATAGTGAAGTTCATTTTCTACTCCTCTTTATTGGACAATTGCTAAACTAGTAGCAAACATGAACAACACACACACAAACATCATGACAAAATCGAACCACCAGTGATTATTAGCATCATATAGCTTGATCAAGAACACTAGGGACATAGCAAGACTTATTTATCTCTTCATTACCTACTTAAGCTTTATCAACCTATATATAAAGGCTATTATTATTATTTTTAGGTGATGTTGCAAACATCTAGTTAGGGGCTGATATTTTTATGAGTAATAGGTAATATCAAATCATGGCTACTGTATAAATTTCACATGCTCAGGATATATAAATTAATTACTATGAAAAAGATAAATCTTAATTGTGATTAAGCATGTGAGAGCAACTAAATTCTAAAACTCAACACTTTCTACAAACATATGTCCATATTAAGTGTTATCTGGTCATAAAAACATTATGCAAAGGCAATGGCAACACATTTTCCATTTTTATATTTTTATATCATTTATAAATCACTTAAAAGCATTTACTAGTGATCAAGCAAGTTAACTAAATAACTCAGTGATACATGCACCAATAAATCTAATATTTTTACTATAGCACAAGCATCACATGTAGAGCATAGAATAAAATTTTCACATCCTTTTGAGTACTACAGCAACAGTTATGATTTTCTTAAATTTAAACCCTGATTAACAAAGATCTAATTATGTCGTAAAAAATTTTAACTAAAACATGTAATATTATGATACCACTGCATAGATCTACTCACAAGGATTCCAAAAAGTTATCATTTGCTATTTTACGATTTTTCTACAATTTACTATGATTATCCAAAGTTACAGTCATGAACATGCATAAAAGAAAAAGGAAAAAGAAAAACAGCACTGTGCAGAACTATTCATATGAGTCATATACTTTGCAGATAACCTCCTGAACTTCATCGAATTCTTGCGCGACGTCCCTCTTCTTCCTTCTTCACATACAGAGCAGAGGAAAACGCCGGAGCTCCTTGTTCCGGCCGGTAAGGTCGACGGCGGCCGAGGAGGAGTGGCGGAGCAGCTACCCCAGGCCCGCGTGCACCCGTTGGTGCTCTCAGTTCGCGCCGCGACGGGTCGAGACCTACTGGCCACGTACGCCCGCAGCACAGAGGCGGACGGCTCGGCGACGACGGTGCTCCGGCGATGGAACCTGCCGAAGAAGGGCTCGGGAGGCACGGCGAGGCTCAAGGAACGTGACGGCGTGGTCATCATGGTTGGAGGAGCATGGAGGAGAGGACAGCAGAGCTTCTGCTCTGGGCGGCCATGGCGGCTCGCCGGGGCGGAAAGCGGCGGCACGGGTGATTCCGGCCGATAGAGATGGCACGAGTAGGTCAGGGAGAAGCGCAAGGATGAGACGGCTCTCGTGGTAAGAGGAATTGGATGACAGAGGAGTAGAGGCCATGAATTTCTCCATCGCACAGAAATGGCCGGCGGTGAGCTGAGAAAAAGAAGGCAGACGGCGGCCGGCTTGTGGTGTTTATAGGGCATGGGCAGCTCGATGAGTTGGCCAGCGGCTTCGCGAGTTTGTCCACGCAGCTGGAGACGTGGACGGCCGCGCGGAAATGGCGGGAGACACGGCGGCGTCGGTGAACAGAGAAGGAGGAAGAAGAGAAAAGGTGTTTGGCCGGGTTACTGTAGTAGTCTGAAACAGCTAAATTCGTCTCTCGATTCCTCTCGATCCAAGAGGCCAAAACGCCATCCAACTGAACCATGGTGTTCTCCTATAGATAGGCTTCAACCTTGATTAAGGGATTAGGAGCTAATTCTAAACGGTTTGCAAACCACAAGTTGCTAAGCATATGTAAAAACAAACTGAAACTCTGAATTTCAGTTAGCAAGGGGCTGCTTGCAGTGATTATCTATATTTGGTATTTAATTAAGAAATAACCAAGGATCAACAAGCTCAACCAAGCACATGCCATTAAAGTACATACTTTGTATCAACACATAGTTAACTGGTTGCCACAGTTGCATTTTTGGGAAAAGGCTTTTCATGGTGTGGAAGATTTAATTTAATAACTGCAATTCCAGACTTAGATTTTCCTAAGGAAATTCCAATGCAAATGCTGAATTCAAGTTTCAAGCAATTAACTAATGGTTAACCAATCATAGAACAAGCCAACCAATACCATAGAATCAAAGTACAAACTTTGTACTATCAAACAATGAATCAGATTCCAAAATTTTATTTGTGAAAAACTATTTAACACAGCCCTGGAATTCCAGACTCTTTTCTAACTCTTTTTTCCAAAACCATTTCAAATTCAATTTCGGGGCCACTGTTTGAGCATGTTAAAGTGAGATTCAGCCCTGGACCTTAAAATAAAGTTTGTTACATACATTTTATACTACAGCTCTTATTTAGGGTCCGAACCCAAAAAGTGAAGAAATCATATAGTTGCACTGTAGGGTACTTACTAACTTGATAAAGCCATATATGACCTATATATCTTCATGAAAGCATATTTTGACAAAATTTTAAATATAAACCCTAACTCATATTTAATTCTAAAACATTCTAAGCCATTTTTGAGATTATTTATCAAACATTTATGTTGCACACATAGTCCTTGCATTATTACATGCTTGTGATATTATGCATAATGATGCTTATGCTTTATGAAATGCAATGCAAAACATGATTAACACCTAGGGTATTACAGAGAGTGACAGGGAGGGAGAGAGAAGAAAGAAAAAATCTGAAATGTGGACCCCATGTACTAGTAGTTGGTATATAGAGTAGAAATATAGAGGATCATGGTTCATGGGTGCAGGAAAAAAATAGGTATAGAGGAAAGAATCTTGATGACCAGGATAGAAAATTTCTTTTAGAGGATGGATTTAAAGTATGACGAGTGAACAATCTTATTTCTATTGTGCGCATGTTTCTATGAACTTAATTTGTAAATGGATTCATATATGGTCATGTTCTGAAAAAGATTAGTACAAAAATGTTCCATTTATATATAATGTATCATTTATATTGATGATTTTTAAAATATTGAAATCATGTTCATCTTATTTAAGTCTCATGCATTTTCTATCAAATAGCAATACAATAGTATATTCATAGATGATCTTAGCTACATGCATGATATGCAGAAGACGAAACAGATAGTCTATTGTATGATCTGTGGGCTGAACATGTCCTAAGAGCAAGGTTAATAATATAACCTTTTGGTTGACTATATCGATACTTACAACCAATCAACTCATATAATAGTTGGTTCATCTATATGCTATTGCCCATCTAAAGATTTTAAGAACCTACAGACAACCTATCTTCTTTCTTCTTTTTCTCTCCCACCTCAACATATAGACAACTTCCTCTAATGGAGTGAATCTTTTTCTCTCCCTGGCATCCAAAAATAGGATAGGACCCTGCTAAAGATACTCTAAACATTTTTAACCAAAAGGCAACCACTCGTACGTAGAAGTGTAAAGCTTTCAACTTTTTAATTCCACAGCCCCGTTTAGAACTTAGAATCGCTGTGAGTTCAGAAATAAAGCAACCACTCGCTTGAACTTTTTATATACAGGACATACAGCTCTTCCATGGAACATGAGTATTACACCGAGGCACACTATTGTGATTCTCGTCATAGCAATGCTAACAGAAAGATAAAGCTGTACGTAAATAACATACCAAACATCCTCCGAAGGAACTGACAAGCCAAATTGGAGCCAACACCAATTGTAAGACGGCTCCTTGTTTCCGGAGGCAAGTGGGTCTTAAAAGCTCCTTTCCATCCCAATCGCCTCTTAATCGGCATGAACAGGAACCACAGCTGCCAGCTAGAAGGGTTGCGAAGCAAGAGCGTCATGAAGGTAGACATGCAGACCACAATGGCAATCCGCTCACTGACTGGGCTCAAAACGACATATGCACCCAATGCGAATCCTACAACCATACTTCTTGTTGCCTGCTCCATCGAAACTACAGAGAGGAACATGTAGATTGCACGAAGCAGTGGATGGACGTGTTCTGAGCCAGCATAGGTAAGCCAGATGGTGGACAACGTGGAGCCGACAAATGCGAGTGTGTTTGCCATCACGAACGCCTTGAAGGTATATCTGTGCGACAGAATTGGTGCACCGGCATGTGGATGCCCATCCGATATGTAGCCACCAGGCAGAGTGAAAACTGCTGCAAACGTGACCGTTGAGACAAGGACAGAACCAACAATTAAGTTCTGTGCAATGTTGGTGAATTTCTTGAGCTCGTTTCCAGAAGTTCTGCCAACGCCAAATTCTTCTATGAAATGATCGAGGCGATGAGGACTAAGGACAGCTCCAGTCCATGCCAAACAGCGGAGTATGATGACCTGAGGATTCTACCAGAAGAAAATCAACATTTCAGGAAATCAAACTATACAAGTTAAAAACTGAAATAAATTTTAAATTGATCGAGAACATGAATTAGAAGATGCAAAGAAGAATACAGTCCTAGGAGATTAGGTGGAGCTTACCAGTGTATAACTTATGCCTTTGTCAGTTGCCAGTACAGCAAGATCTAAGGCCGTGAGGCCCTGATTGTTCACTATATTTGGCAGTACACCTTTTGTCGCCATCAGAAGGCTCACTATCATTTGGTCTGCATTCTTAACTGCAAGATGCAGAGGTGTGTTGCCTTCTGAATCCATGACATTCGCCATCCTTCCAAGATCTTCGGTACCAGAGAAACACCAAACAACTTTCCATTTCTTATGCTCAATAGCAATATGCAGGAAATTTCTTCCTCTACTGTCAAGCAATTCGTCACAATCTGGGCAGAATCTACAGAGCTCGTAGATGAATTGTCCGTATCCCATTTTAGCAGCAATATGTACAGGAAATAAACCATTTGAATCTGAGCTATAGGCTGGAGAAATGTCGCGGCGCAATAAGAGCTTCATTGCGGAAATATTTCCAACAGATGCAATGTAGTGAAAAGGAGTACTGCCTGAGTCATCAACTTCTTTCACAAGAGTTGGGTTCCACTGCAGCAATTCCCGTATCATTTCTGTTATGAAAAAACTTCAGTAAATAGAAAGTATAAGACCTCAAAAACTATCACTCTTAAGAAAAAAATATACATATATGCACTCCCTATAGTCTTCTAATAAGGATGGGATGAAGGCCCATGATCTGGCAGGCCTTTTTCTAAAAACCTTTAAGGACCTCAAGGTACATCATCTAGCACTTGAGGGCCAAATCGTACCTAATATTTCTTATAAAACTATGGATAAAAACAAATAGAAAGTCAGAAATGTCAGAGAAGTGAATTCAACCAGAACAAGTGCTAGGGTGTCAAGTCATCAAATTCCACCGAAGCGCCCATGAGGGGAGATTTTTCTAACTCTCCTGATGCATGACCAGCAAAATTTAACCCCAACCCGTTGCTCACTCAGCACCATTGATGATGTTTAAGTCTTTAACCTATTTAACACTTCATGAAAATGGTTGAAGCAGCAATAGATAGGCCAGATAAGATGCTGCACTTTATCACCGCGGCAATCAGAATTAGAAGGTATGTATTATTCCCATGATTAATTCAAGTACACCTATTCCCACATAGCATTAGTAATGATTTGTTTTGAGCTTTTACAAAAGAAACATATTTCATACATATACACAACCAACCTAGTAAGTAACCAAATATGAAATATGTCATCAATTTATATGGGGCTAACCCTAGGACATCTTAAAAGGAGCTGACTATGCAAATTAAAAGAACCAGCCTTGCTTGTAGAGAGGTTTTAATAATATTGGACAGACTGATGTTATCCCCAAATAATATTGGAGTATAAGGCTTTGTTGTTGTTGGATAGATTGCTA
This sequence comes from Chrysopogon serrulatus, assembly GCA_015844335.1. Lineage (NCBI taxonomy): Eukaryota > Viridiplantae > Streptophyta > Magnoliopsida > Poales > Poaceae > Chrysopogon > Chrysopogon serrulatus. Next base: position 23,219 of record JADLZL010007156.1, read on the forward strand.
TAAGTGATTTTTTTATCAAAAATAAATAAATTCATACTCATGCCTCATATTCAAATATATACCCTCCATTCCAAATTATAATATCGTTATGGCTTTTATAGATGCATAGCTTTTATTATGTATCTAGACATATCCCATATCTAGTGCATAGCAAAAACAATGTGCCTAGAGAAGCTATACGACTTATAATTTAGAACGGAGGTAGTAGATAGTAGCTAGCAATCTTTCAAGGTTTACACAGATATTTTTTTTTTATTTACACAGTTTTCTTTCGGGACTTCAAATCTAAATTGCAAGAGACCTAACAATAATATTATGTCATCATGAAAACTATATTTGATACATTATGATTATATTTTCGACACAACTGGTTTATGTTTTCTAAGATGCAACTGAGTGGTATATTACTTTTGCCAGGTTATTTTTTCTCAATAGAACCACCCGCAATGTACTACAGAGGAGTAGCACTACTTAAACCGTAATCCCTCCATGTCCATGATTACACGTTTTCATTTCAGCAAGATTCTTTTGCCGTGTACCCTCCTTTTCTCTTTTGTGTCATGATTCACATGTGGGACAGTAGGAGTAATATAAAATTGGGTGCCCTGGCCATTTGATGAGTGCCGACCGCTCACCCAAAAACCAATTATTCCATCAAACACTAAATGTGCATCCCCACATAGTCTGATTCACAGCACACTAATCAATCTGCTGTCAAGGCAGCCCAAACAAAAACGTTATCACTAGATTAAAGGTTACAGCAAATGAGCAATTTCAAATGTTTGAGTTTAGATAGTGTACACTAACGTTCATAATACAGTGAGCATGAGTCATCACGTCAAACAGAGACTTCAATCATCCAACTCATACTCCATTCACTTGCTTTAGAAGAAATGGCATCCTCGCTTTAACAAAGTAACATCTGAACTGCTAAATTCCATTCAATCCAACCACAGTATAGTCCAATCATTCTACCCAAAGAAGCACCAGATTTTTGACAATCTTCCCAATCCGATGGTACATCAAACCCCCAAAACATAGCAAACTAGTAAAACTAAATCTGACAACATATAAATTAAATACACTCCAAGTTGCTCATTAATTCATCACAAACAAAGCACCATAACCAAGCAGTCAGGAGGGACTCACCATTGCTCGTGAGCACAGCGGCGTGCATGACCGTGCGGTGTCCCGGACCTACGCTGGACCCTAGTCCGGGCACCTCCTCCTCCTCCTCCGCGTCCCTATATGCCTTCAAGAGCAAGCGCACCATCCCCAGGGACCCGGCCGCGACCGCCATGTAAAACGGCGACTCCCCGGCGCCGCCGCACAGCCCCACGAGCCCCGGGTCCGCGGCGGCCAGCGCGCGCGCCGCGGCCTCGTGGCCACCCCGCACGGCGTCGTGCAGCGCCGTCTCCCCGCGCCGGTTCGTGGCCCGGGCCAGGGCGCGCAGGGAGCTCGCGGGGGACGACGAGGACGAAGAGGCGACGAGGAGCGCGACGACCTTGTGCGCCCCGCGCGTGCGGCGAGGTGGAGCGGGGTGTCGAGCGCGGCGTTGCGCGCCGCGAGGGCGCGGCGCGCGGCGGAGGAGGAGCGACGCGAGATCCGCGTGCCCACCCGCGACCGCCACGTGGAGGAGCGTGTTCCCTCCGGCCGTGGTGGCGGTCTCGAGGTCCGGAGCCGCCGGGTCCGCCAGGAGCGCCTTCACGAGCCGCCGCTCGTCGCCGCTGCGCGCCGCGCGGAGAAGCGTGGCGCCCATGGTCGGCTGTGCGGTAGCCAGCGGGCGCGGGGTCGGGCAGGGGGACGCACTGTTGGTGGGCGTGGACGGCGGTGACGCCTCCGCCGCCTCCGGCGAGGCCATCGTGTGGCTCGTGCGTGCGGGCGTCGGTGGTGGTGTGGTGGAGCAGGGGAAGAAGGTGGCGTGTTATTTGGACTTATTTATGCGTCTCATGACTTTGCTTTGCTTCGAACTTGTGAACTGCAGAGCTGTGCTGTCATTCTGTGAAGTGTATTTGCTTTTCCATGCTTGTTGATGTTCATAATTATGTTTAAGTACATTTTCTTGCTCTGTTTTTTTTTTTAATAAGACAATTTCTTGCTCTTTGACTTTGTATATGGAATAAACGGTCTGCTAGTTTCGGAGAAAACCATAGTTTTACTACTAGTATTTACTAGCTAAGTGAATGTCCGATTAATTTTAGGCCAAGTTTTTCTGTCCCTAAGTTTCTTCTATGAAAATAAACTGTTTTTTTTACTGAAATTCTAATGTTCCAAAGAGGCTCTTAATATTTCTTTTATTTGGAGTACAACCAAGATATACATGTAACTTAAGTGCAAATGAAGGAAAATGAAGGCCTTGTCCAAAGTGCAATAAACTTTCCTTTTTTTCTAACAACAAATTGCAAAACATTTGCAGACCGTAGTTTTTTTATTTATGTAAATGTTTTGCTTACAGGTCGTCATACAAAAGTTGAAATGCAAAGAATATGAAATCTATGTTTCCATGTTAGCCAAATATCGAAGCTGCTAAAAGAAATGCAGCAAAACTAAAGATTACCACAATCCCCCCTGGGATACTCGTACACTCGGTGGAATTTACCTAGCACGGATTGTACGGTTTAAATTTGGTATCCGCATGCCCTCGCTGCTCTGTCCATGCATATGGGGTTCCCATCCCTGGTCATTGTGTTGTGTACACAGTAACACAGAGCTCAGGCGCTTACCCTAGCATCCCAATGATGCCATCACTTGTGTGTACTAGTACTACTATATAATCCTACCATTTGACAGCGGGGTTAGATTATATTATGGTTTCTCGTACTAGTACACAGGGACAGGGTCTTCAACGAACATGCCATCACCTGTGGCCTTGTGGGACAAAGCCTGTGAGTGTGCGTGCTTTTGGGAATTGGAGTGGTGCCGGACGAGACCGGGACGTCTTGTATAAATGGACGTAGCGAGGCATACGATTCCAACAGTGTCGAAGACGCGTTCTGCTCACACCTGACCTGAGAGCCACCAATTACAGTAGTGCCAGTGTGAGCCAGCAGGGTGCAACGATGAGGTGTGACTGTGTGAGCACAAATACAGACTACTTTCTTTATTATCATATAAAAAAAGCAGAACGCCTCTTTCATGGATAACTTGAAAGTAGATATGCCCCTGTGATCTGGACTAGTATACTACTTGTAGTAGATGCCCCTATGATTTGGACTAGTGGTATAGTACTAGTACACCAGGGGCAGGGAATATGGAATTTGGTGTTTTGGACCGTGCGTGATGCCGACAAGAATACGGCCCCCCCGCCGGGCGGACGGGCACGGGGACGGAGCGCGCAGCAAACAAGGACTCGGCGCCAGCGGACAGCGATCGGGGAGATTAGTTTAAGCTCAAGAAAAGCCGACGACCACGTGGTTTTGTTCTCCGGCTCCGCCGCACCGCATTCCATTCCATTTTTAACCACCCGCACCTGCGAGACGCCAATGATTTTGTCCACCAGCCGGATCGAGAGGGGGTTGCGCTGCGCGCTGGCACCAGCACCACCCGAGCGACCACCGTAGGGAAGTGGTGTGTGGGTACAGGGTACGGGCCCAAAGCCACGGTCGCCTAGCAGCCTTTGTTGCGTTGCGGTCTTCGACGACCTGATAGTAGTGCTGCCCGGTCGCGGCAGGTGCGCGCTGCCGGCCGCATGGAGAAAGCGGCGCGCCCGGCGACAGACGGCCTGAGCGAGCGCCTGAAATTAAATGTTCTGCTTCACGAGACAAGATTTGCACGTTTCCAGCATTTTTCAGTACTCGCTACCGTGGAGGAGGACTGGAGGAGTGCTATGCACCTACGCCGACACTGCCAGCTGCTGCCATCCGTGCCAATCTCGACCCGGGTTTCCGCCTGCCTAGCAGCTGACCACGCCGTCCTGCTCTGTTCGTGCATGTGCGTATCGATATCGTTCCATCTGCTCCGTACAGCGGCCATGATTCCACTTCGTTTTTCGTTAGCAGGAGGATTGTTTTACATTTTATCTCTGAAAGACAAAGTGTAAAACATTCTACTACTAACAAAAAATGAAGTGGAAGCAAAAGAACGCAGATTATATATGGCCATCGGGCCGTGCCGCCCCAGCCCCGCGGCACGACGTGCCGTGCCATGCCGCGCCGTGCCGTGCAGCCGCCGTGCCGTCGTGCCTCACGGGCCGCGTGCACGTGTCGTGCTCGTGTGCGGCCTGCGGCCCAAGGCACGCCCGCCGCCCGCGGGCCGTCGTGCCGCCCGATAGCCAGCGTGCCGCCCCGTGCCTCAGCGCCCGGCCAAAGACGCGGGGACCCGAGGCGGCCGACACGGCGACGCTGCTGCCCGGGCAAGGCGTGGAGGAGGAGGCCGCCACGCAGGAGGCGGCGACGCTTACCCCGCTGCTCACGTGGAGGGGAGGGGCCGCTCCGCCGCTAGCTGGGGCGTCGCCGCCGCCGTGCTTCTTACCCGCTATTAATGGGTGCGTGCTCACCGTGCTCGGTCGTCGCCCGTGCACTGCGTGCGGCGACGCCGGAGCACGTCGCGTAAGTGCGGCGTGGCGTATGCGCTACGGCTGCCGCTGCGTTGCAGCGTGAGGCGGCGGGATGGGGCAGCGGGAGCTGCAGAGGCAGGCATGGATGGCGGATGGCGGATGGCGGAGGCGAGGCGCGCACGCGGGCGCTCGCGTCGCGCGTGGCTCGGAGCTAGGGTTCAGGGGGCGCTCGTGGGCTGCTTTGGGCCACCTCTTACACCGGGCCGTACCCGTGCGTGCCACGGGCCTAGGCGGCCTAGGCACGCCCCGGCCCCGGGCCGTGCCGGCCCCGGCCCGGTGTGACCCCGTGCGGGCGGGCCTCGTCGGCCGGGCGGGGCACGGGCTGCATGGCCATCTATAAACGCAGTACACAGGGGCGGATTTAGGGGGAAGTGGGCCAGCTCCAGCCCCCCGTACCACCGTGAATACAATGGAGGCCCCTATAAATTTTGGATATAGGTGAAGACGTGAAGAGTAGAAGAAAAAAGAAAAGAGAAAGCAAGAAGAAGAAAAAAAGAGGAAGAAGAGGAAGAGGAGGATAAGCCCTTCTATATTGCTAAACTGCTGTGTTCGCCACCGATTGAACATGTATTTGTGATACCAAAGGAAACCATCCAATAATTATTTTATTATTATTGCCATGTTTTTTTTTATTTTTTTGGACAACATTTTAAGTCACAATTGATCAGGCCAGTATACCATCATGAGCAATAGTCCGGTATATCAACAGGAGCAAGGTGTGCGGTTGTTCAGGTCCCCCAAAGTTTGAAGACCCCAAAATTTATACACTACTCACATTGGTTAATCAATTAATAAATAAAATGCAACACTGCAAATTTGGGTAGAGAAAAATACTAAAGAACAAATTTGGATGCATTTATTTAGGATCATTAGAAACAAATACAAATATATACACTCGTACTATAAGTTTAGTTGATAGAAATGTCAAATAACTTGGATATCCATTTCTGTTTTACATCTCTACACATAATCCACGTTGGGCCGGAGTATTTTGCGTTAGGCCGAAAAAGATGGGCTAGTGGGCCAATTTCTGGTGATGCCCCGTCCCAATCAAAAAAAAAAAAAAAAACTTAAGTATTCTGTCGTCAGCTTCAGTTGAGTGGGGTTTGATTTGACGGGCTGGTCCGTGTGACACTGAACTTACAAGAAACAATCGTTTTCGAATTTTTCAAATGAAATGAAGATCGTATTTCGTTCCGGGAAGCTTGCACGCTGGTGGTATGCGTCCTTCTCCAATTTTGGTCAGAAAATTCGTATTAGAAGCTTGGCGCGCGCATAACCAACCTACCTACCCATTATAACGGGGTGACGTTCCCGCGGAAATCTCGGTGTCCAAATGCGGTCATTTGACACGGTCTTCCCTTCGTCCTCAAGCAGACAACGCAACCCAACCACACACAAAGCGTCGTTGGCAAACCATGGACGCGACGGAAGCAGGAGCGAGCGCACGCGCTCGAGAACTCAATTTTAGCAACCTCGCACAAAACCTGCATGCCTAATTATACCTTCTTGCCCCTCCTCCCCGTTGGAACGCATGCAGTTGCTTCCCACCACGCCTGGCCTCCCCGTCTCGAGCGAGGGAGCCACCAACAATCCGTCCATTATTCGCTTGCTAGCTCGATCGATCGGCGCCGTACGTTGTTCTTAGCTAGGCCGGCCGGCCGGTCGAGCTGAATGGTCATGGCGGCGCCAGTGCCGCTCCGGCGGTGGCGGGCGCTCCTGGTGGTGGCGACGCTGTTGCTCGCCGTGGTGACCGCGGCGGTGGCGCAGGACTACAACGACGGCGGCGGCGACGACGAGGACGACGAGAAGAAGAAGCCGCAGTTCAAGGCGCAGGAGGCGTGCAACGGCGTGTTCCTGTCGTACACGTTCATGGAGCGCACCAAGGAGTACCCGCACCTCAAGAACGCGACGGCGCAGCCGTACGCGTTCAAGGCGACGGCGTCGGTGCTCAACACCATGACCGAGGACCTCAAGGCGTGGCAGATGTTCGTGGGCTTCCAGCACAGGGAGATCCTCGTGTCCGTCGGCGGCGCCGTGCTCCTCGACGGCTCCGACCTCCCCGCCAACGTGTCCGGCGGCGCCACCTTCGCGGGGTACCCGATGGCCGACCTCCTCAACTCCATCGAGACGGCCGGCGAGCCGACCCTGATCGAGAGCAAGATTGAGATCACCGGCACCCAGTTCGGCGTGAAGCCCCCCGGGAAGCCCATGCCCAAGACCATCAAGCTGACCAACCCCGAGGGCTTCCGGTGCCCCGCCCCGAACCACAAAGACAGCGTCATGTACGTGTGCTGCGTCAAGGACCGCAAGTTCAAGGCGAAGAAGGCCAACAGCACGCGGTACCAGACGCGGCGCAAGGCGGACCTGACGTTCGCCTACGACGTGCTGCAGGCGACACCCAACAGCTACCAGGCGCAGGTGACCATCGACAACTGGAGCCCCATCAGCCGGCTGGACAACTGGAACCTGACCTGGGAGTGGAAGCGCGGCGAGTTCATCTACAACATGAAGGGCGCCTACACGCTGCTCAAGGAAGGCCCCGCCTGCATCTACAGCGCCGCCGCGGGCTACTACAAGGACCTGGACTTCACCCCGGTGTACAACTGCGAGAAGCGGCCCGTCATCGTGGACCTCCCGCCGGAGCGGGAGAAGGACAACGCCATCGGGAACGTGCCCTTCTGCTGCAAGAACGGCACCCTGCTGCCGCCCACCATGGACCCGTCCAAGTCGCGGGCCATGTTCCAGATGCAGGTCTTCAAGCTGCCGCCGGACCTCAACCGCACGGCGCTGTACCCGCCGCAGAACTGGAAGATCTCCGGCAAGCTCAACCCGCACTACTCGTGCGGGCAGCCCATGCGCGTGAGCCCGCAGGAGTTCCCCGACGCCACGGGGCTCATGTCCTCCACCCCGGCCGTGGCGTCCTGGCAGGTGGCGTGCAACATCACGCGCCCCAAGAAGCGCGCCTCCAAGTGCTGCGTCTCCTTCTCCGCCTACTACAACGACTCCGTCGTGCCCTGCAACACCTGCGCCTGCGGCTGCGGCAACGACACGGCGACGTGCGACCCGGACAGGCACGCCATGCTGCTGCCGCCGGAGGCGCTGCTCGTCCTGTTCGACAACCGCTCGGCCAAGGCCCGCGCATGGGCCAAGATCAAGCACTGGCGGGTGCCCAACCCCATGCCGTGCGGCGACAACTGCGGCGTCAGCATCAACTGGCACGTCATGAACAACTACAAGTCCGGCTGGTCGGCGCGCCTGACCATCTTCAACTGGCAGGACTACACCTTCAAGGACTGGTTCGCCGCCGTCACCATGGGCAGCCACTTCAGCGGCTACGAGAACGTCTACTCCTTCAACGGCACGCGGCTGGGCGCCCCCTTCAACAACACCATCTTCATGCAGGGCGTGCCGGGCCTCACGTACCTCGAGCCCATCACCGACGGGGCGACGCCGGCGGGGCCCAGGCTTCCCGGCAAGCAGCAGTCGGTCCTCTCGTTCAGCAGGAAAGACGCGCCCAATATCGACATTCCCAAAGGGGAAGGATTCCCCAAGAGGGTCTACTTCGACGGCGAGGAGTGCGCGCTGCCGGAGAGGATACCCAAGGTGTCGAGCGCGCGCCGGCGGGCTGGGACGCCGAGCCTCGGGCAGGTTGCCATGGCGGCGGCGCTCGTGATGGTTGTGGCGCTACTGGATTCCTTGTGCCTATGATGATCGACTTCATGGGCCGGCGGGTTTATACATAGGGGAAAAGACCTCCTAGTGCGCTGCATTTGTACAACACTTTACTTCGAGGGGGCGACTGTTTTCACTTCAGTTCATCAGAGATCGCAAATGATCCCCACCAAATGGAGGCGAGTACACAAGCATCCGACAGTGGAAGCTGACCTGAATGAATTAAACAAGTGGAGGAGTGGGAGGCCGGAGATGGTGAACATATATGCTGGTTTTGGATGCAACAAATGTCTGTGAGGGTCATATGGGTATGACGATGGTGAGAGTTGTAAGGGGATGGAGGAGGGCATGTAACATTTCAAGGCTGTGGTTCTATTGGTTGGATGTCTATGCTCATTGGGTTTCCACTTTTATTCCAGTATCCTTGCCTTGCAAAAGTTCACGAATTTGTCTATGTATACATACAATTATTAGTTTTCATCTACAGAGGAGGGTATTCATATGCTAATATCAGAAAAATAAAATTTACAGCTTTGATGCATAGTCTAAGTGTACATATTTTTGGGCTGTTTGGTTTCCACCCTCGCTCGGGGAGCAAAGCCAGATAGCTGCATCCAATCCTAGGCGTTCAGAATCGAACACCTGGTATATATTGATGCCTGGCCTAGGCATGTTTTCCAGGGCAGGAACCGAGTAGACCCTTAATCTCTATCCCCTCTATAGAACCAAGAGTATCTAGCCTTTTTTCTACCATAACATCTAGATTGTATTGTAAAATACTTTTTGAATACATTTGTTTCTCTAATTTGATTGTATTGGTTTTTTCTTCTGCGTCGTTCCATCTATCAACACGAACTCTATATTGTTGTTATCGATCAATACCTTGACTTGAACTATTATCATCTCTCTCATGCTCCATTTCTGCAAACTTCAGTCATATGACTGTAATTTTTGTCCATGTTGTTCCATTACATGACTTGTATTCCTTTTTATTTGTAATAGTGATAGTGATGTTTTTTCCCCTTTTCCTTGGTTGAGAAATTCATTTTTAGGGAGTGATTGACCAATTTCTTTATTTAATACTTCATATATCCTAAATTATAAGCCATTTTAGTTTTTTTAGATTTTTTGCTTTAACTATATATCAAGATATAATGTAAATCTAAGTGCATAGCTAAATCAATGTAAAAAATGCTATACATCTTATAATTTGGAATAGAGGAAGTACTAGGTTTGTTTCCTTATTACTATTGGACTACAACAACGACATAACATTTGTCTTTGATGAGATCTCACGTATGATGTTGTATAGTTGTATTTGGTATGGACTCCTTGAGGGCAGTTTCAAGCCAGGTGGCAGCTAGCACATGAGCTTGGAGCAGGGTGAGAAAAGACCGAAGGTTTGAGTTCATCTGAGATGTGTAAATATGGATGAGTTTGGCATGCATGTTGTGAAGTGAGCTTTATACCAGTCTGCGACATCTATATAGGTATGTTGGATCAAGATACACATTAGTTGTCACATAGGCCAATTAGGCCTCAAGGCCCCCCCTAGCACTGCCAGTAGCTCCTTTAAACTCCGCTACAAATTTGTATTTATCGAAGCTTAAAAAACAGTCTATATGTAGAAAATAGGAGAAAAAGCCCCCATGAACATATGTTTTTAGATCATCTTACTAGTTTGCTTGGTTTTCTTTTTTTTTATTTATAAAGGAAGCTTTTATTAAATTCTCAAAGGATTACATCAAGATGATACAAAGCCTTGAATAAGTAGTTCTGGCCTCTGCCTAACAAAGAGGCACACAGTCACAGAACTTCACTTGGTACATCATATGTGTACTCAATGAAAACATTAGATCGTGCGCTTTTACAGTTTTTACAATATGGATAGAACTTTCTAGAAGCGGAATTCTATCGCAAGATGGTGTTCATTTCAACTTGTATTGAAATAATATGTATCCAAGGCATGCTATCCGCACCGCCTTCTGTCTGTACAGCCAACAAAATTTTTGGGTACAAAGAATGTGAGATACATACTACCGGTTGGCCTCATCCTGTACTCAACCCACTAGCCTGGTACCATCAGAGTCAGTGTATCTGAGGACATGTCAGATGATTACCACCTGTGTCCCGTAAATCTTCACTCAAAGTTGTCTGTAGAAAATGGTCGTGTATGTTCAAATGGTAAGAATAATCCATTGGGGAGGTGTGTTCCATGGCACGTTTAAGGTTTCTTTGCTTGTTGTACCTGTCAAAGCAACAAGTGTAGTGTACTCAGTTGTTAAGTAAGAAAATTCCTGCATCACATATATCGGCAGATAATTACAGCCTTCATGTAAAGGAGTACTAGCTAACATGATAGCAGGAACATGATTGGCAATAGGATAGCAGCTTACCTTTTTCAGGTATTTTTTGTGAAGTTTCAATGCTCCAGCACAAGCTTTCTTGGCATCTAAATTCCCATTTACATCATTCAATATCTGGAAGGAAGTAAAAAAAAAAAAAAAGTTAAATTTTTTTATGTACAACCCAAACATAGATCAAAGTGATCATTTGTCAACTCCACGAAGGAAAGATTATGCTCCTTACCCTGATAAGATCATCCAGTCCTCTAGCTTCCTGTAACAGCTTTTCTCTCTTTTCCTTAAGGACACTTGCAACCATGAAAACAGAAATTGGAACCGGACCATCTTCACCATCCTCAGCCCCATTTTTAGCATTTTCCTTATCCTTGTCCTTATCCTTATTATTATCCCACTTGCCAAAATGGCGCAGTCCTCTCAGTTTCGATTTAGAAATTTTATTTTTATGCACTGCACCTTGTTCTTCACACGCTGCGAAGAAAATGTCAGGGTCGTATTCCAGAGCCCACATCATCTGTTCAGAGGTTTGAAAGGCAGAAGATGAGTTCATATTAACATAAGCCTCATTAAAAAAGAGTAGTAATTATTATAGTAAAATAAAGAGAAGTTGCACTTAAAGACCTTAAGGTAGTTTCTTTTTGAAAGCATAAAGACCTTAAGGTATCACAAAAATGTTATTTTCGTAAAGAGTATGCCTCAAGATCATTAACAACAAACGTCAATGAGAAGAACCAAGAGACAACCAATTATCTCATCCTGCATACATTCATTATATTGTATTATTATTATTATTATTGTAGCTTCATACCTCCCAGAGGTATAAGGAGTCTCCAAATGATACTTCACGCCTAAATAGCACCATGAACATACGGAATGCAAAAAGGTAGTCACCTCCACCAAGAGTTTCTGCATTCAGGACTCAGTACGGTAAGAGAATATTCACAAAAGACAAGATTTAGGTAGACTTTTGGACAAATTTGTGCTACCCATATATACCTAGGTGGTCATGTAGCTTCGGGTCAAGAACCTGAATAATAGACGCAAGGTGTTGAAGTTGGTTGGCTACTCCCACAGATTGATCTGTGCATTTGAAATTTCCTCGCTAAATTTCAATCATCAAAGTGATCAGAATTATGCCAAACATGTAAGAAAACAAATGTAGGTGACCTGCAACAGTACCAATGTATGTTTCTGAATTTTTAGAAGAAAATTTACAAAAAGCAAGACATACCAATCTACGCATCAATTTCTCAAAGCACCAAAATGCATCTGCTTCATCGTTTAGGAGAACTATCATTGGTGAGCATAGATCACTCATTCCTGTATGAAGTATAAATGATGATACACCTGTAAGCTTATTTGGACTGTGAATGAGTTTTCTCTGCATGTCTGATGTAGCTAACCTTGGCAGTAACCAACATCTTTGTCAATCCATGCATACACGGCCAGAATATCCCACAATTTGGAAAGATTTTCTTTGTTCTCATAGAATACCATGGTGCGATCAGTGCGTAGGACGTCAAGCCCTATATTGATATTCAAAGTTCAGTAAAAAAGATAGGGAGAAAAGAATCCAAGGAAGTAGAGAAAAAGAAATAAAAGTTAATGCATACCAATTTGATGCAATGTCAGCTTCCACTCGATAATTTGCTTATCGGTAATGGGTTCTGCAGATTCATCAATTTCTGTTCCATTTATGCTGGTAGTTGGAGCACCTTCTGAAGTGTTCTTGTCGGAAGTAGCCTCAAGCAAAACCAGAGGATCCTTAATAGGTCTGCCATCCTCAGTGATAAGTGGTGCTGTGATAACTTTACCGCTACCAACATGTGAATCCATCTGTCGACAATCTTCCTTCCATCTGGCATACTGTATCCTGTGTGATTCATAAGATAAAAAATTCAGGCTGTTTAACATTATGTTTTACTGATAGTTCTTTATTCCTAAAAATAAAAATCATCAGAATAAATTATTAGAGATATCGGGAAAGGATCTGCAATGCGAGGGCAATACAAGGGGAGGAACTGACAGTTACTTTCTATGGTAACTCTTGAAAATTTAATAAAATTCTTCCTTTATCAAAAAAAAAATGGTAACTGAGTATAAACTGAAGCTTGCCATCCCAAAAGGGGGATGATGGTGCCAGAAAATTATTTCTTTGTCTATACCATAGGAGTCATACTAACTTTTCTTGGTAGAAATAATCGTCTTTAGTAAGAGAAAAAACAGGAAATTAAAATGATGATCCAATATGGAATAACTAGCAAAAAAAGCAACTGCTTAATTAGTGAGCCGACAGACAATACTATCACTCTTTAACTTTAAGCGCAAATACATACAAATTTCCTAATGAGAAAAAAAATCCTATCAAACAAGAAATGCCTGTATATTTTACTGAAGCAAGTACCTCCGTATTTGCCTGATCTCTTCCCTTTCATCAAAGGTACTTCTGGGATCGAAACAGCCAAGTAAGAATTCCCAGACCTCTCCTCTGACAGTTGGATGGACACCCTAAAAGAAGATAGATCGTATTGATTGGTATGTAAACATTACGAAATGAACATAACGCATATAAGAAACATCTATCAGACAAGCAGCATATATGAAACTAAAGGATCTTACTCCTCTTTGTATCCGGCTTAGGACTGAGGCAATATCAAGACAACCATCAGGAGTAAATGCAGCTTGCCATTTCCGAGCACTTAATGTTTTGCCAGCCTGAAATGAAGTAGATAAGATATAGTTGCTTGGAAACAAAAAAGGATTGTGTTTTGTAGACAAAGGATCAAGAGTGGCATCAAGGCCTCAACAACAGACTTAAAAATGCCATCAATATTGATATAGGAGTAAGCAAGCTTGCACAAAGACTCTTTGTCTTTGATCTGACCTGATTGTAACTATTTCATAGACTAAGCAACTGGGCTTCTGCAGCAGAGATTTGGCTACAGAAGAAAAGAACTGAATGTATTGAGTGGACTCATTTATTAGGTGCTAATGAGGCTTGGAAAGGAAATGAGATAGTATAGTAGTATTGCCAAAAAAAAAAAAAAAAACACATATTTCTTCTTTATTAATTCGACAATTTATAGAGCAGATGCAAGATGTGTTATTGCAGCAATGAACCAACAGATTCCCCATCTCTCCAGGTACACAGTATTCATTTGTAAAATTTGTTTATGTTTTCCTTCATCACACCAATACTACAGGGGCCCAATCCTTTGTTTCTTTTATATAAAGGAAAAGGCGTACAGAGACAATCAAACACATATTATGCTTGCTATAGACATCGTCACACCATAATCGAAATTGACAGGTACAGAATGAAATAAAAGACAAACATATGAAGGTAGAAAAATCAGACCTTGATCTTGAACTTGCTCTTGGGCACACCGTCCGTGCAATCTGACCGGACCTCGTAGTAGGAATCCGCGGGCGTGCCGCTGCTGAGCCCCCACTTGATCATCCTCGAGCTCAATCAACGACAGCACGGCACCAGGCCAACAGGTCAAATCCAATCAAGACGCTCAATGGCAGCAACTCTTTCGCGTTCGTTGAAGGACCCAGCAAGGCTTCCAACAACCGTTTGACCTTCCAGGACTAATCCAAGAAACGGCTAAATCAATCACAAGAACAAGCCGGACCACGCGCAATGCAGCAGGAGCGGAGCCAATCCCCCCTCGAACCTGCCTTCCTGCCTGCCTGCCTCCTGAACCGAAGGATGGGAGTTGGGACCGCAGGAGGAGGAGGAGGGGAGGTTAAGGGGGGATGCGGTCGGGGCGAGCCAGGGAGGCCGGGTGGGATTAAATTAGGAGGAGGAGGAGGAGCTCGGGAGCGACGGGGCGGGAGGAGGATGACCGGTTCCAAGTTGCCGCCACGCTCCAGCTCGCCGGCTTCCCCGGGCATTCTTTGCCCCGTCTTGGACGGTACCAGTTGGGTTGGTCGGAAATGGACAGCTTCACTCCAATGCCAGATTTCGTCATTGGATGACCACGCGTTGCTATCTATAGACTATAGTGGATTTCGTCGGTAGGTATGGCAGTTATCTGTTAACTAGGTTTCACTTTTTTATTCATCATGACCTGTGTGCTTTGCTGGAGCTGTAATTGTAAGAGCAGTCCCAATGGGGAATTTATTAAGGTTTTTATCTATCTTAATTAGATTGACAGCTAAGCAAAAATGCTAAGACAACACTAGAGTTAATAAGGAGAGAGATTGCAAAACAAATAAATTGTTTCACGCTGTTCAAGACGCCAAGAAACCGTGAAAACGCTGTTGGGAAGACTCCGGTCGTTCCAGATCCTATGCTCTCCCACCCCCGCGCACGCTCTTGCTTCTTCCCCGCGCTCTCCCTCCTGGGCTCTGCCGCGCACACTCGCTTCGTCACCCCCGCGCGCTTGCTTTTATTCGTGCTATTTCAGGAGTGGCGCAGCTGGAAAAGAGACACTCTGATGTAAGGCCCCAGTGACCCACTTAAAAATTAAAACACGAGTTGATCATATCTCATTCTAATTTGAACTATTTCCTACTTCGTAGTTCCTACACGATCCATAAAAATGGTTCTGGAGTACAGGTCTTATCCTCTTGGAGTAGGTAGAGGTACAATCGCACACTAGATGGTTTACAAATACAAATGCCAAATATTTCAACCCCAGTCTTAGCCAAATGATTTGATTTTTTTAAATCAGAATGCCACGCCTTTAACCATTTCTCTGAATTTGGGCTACATGGACAAATATATATTTACTCTATTCCTCTTACATTATGCAGGCATTCCACTTCCACCCCTCCTTTGTCTGGAGATTAAAATGTTGGCAACATGTTTACTAAGGCGTAACACTTGCTCCCCAAATTGCAGGACTTCAATTTTGATCGTTTTAAGCCAGTTGAAATGTTCATCATTTCACCTATTCTGATGTTTTCATTGAAATTTCATTCCGGTATCATATTGTTCATACTGATGTTTTAAAATGTTCATCATTTGTACTTATCTTCAAATATACTCTACATGCGAATACAAAACCCGAAACTTGCCAAGATTGAGCACTCGATCGGCACTGAACATCAGTGTACCATACTGTGTTTATCGTATATATGTAACAACATCATCAACTTAGTTGACTGACGACTGACTACTTGTTTCTCAATTGCAAGATCAAAATAGAATTACATCTTTGTTTTATCATCCTTGGAACATATTTGAGTTATAGAAAAGCATATATACCTCAGTGCTCCAAGCATCTGAGTGTGTTCTGTGCCAAAAGACGATCGAGTTATGTGTGTCTCCAGTCTCGGACTCTCCACAGTTCGCCGGTTAACAATTTAGCTTTCTGCAGCACCATGAAGATCTGCTCTCTCGTTGCCCTCCTCCTCGTCGTCGTCCACCTCGCCGGCTCGCCCCTCGCCGCTGCGTGGAACTACGTCTCATGTTTCAGTGACGGTAGCTACTCGGCTAACAGCACCTACGAAGCCAACCTCCGGCGCCTCGCCACCATCCTCCCCGCCGAGGCATCTGCCGCTGCCGCTGGCAATGCCTCACGAAGCCGCTTGGAACGTGCCGTCGGGTACTGGCCTAACCGGGTGCAGGCCGCGTCGAGCTGGTGGAGCCGCGACGCTGACGACTGGGGCGCATATGCATCGCCGACGCCTTCAACTCTTCAAGACGGTGGAGCGTAAGAGCCCGTACCGCCGGGAGGCCTACTTCGTCAGTCGCAACTGCACTCTCCATCTTGCCGAGTTCCGTGTTTCCGAGAGTCGGGGCCACAATGTCTTCGGTGAGTTCTGCTAGCTATATATAGCTTTAGTATCCAGAAGAAGAAAAAAGATATAACTTTCTTGAAACTTTTCCTGGCAAAAGCTAACGCCTTTTTTTAAAAAAAAAAAAAAAAAAAATTAGTGCTTGTGGTATGTGATGTGACCAAATTCTCAAGACTTGCTATCTTTCCTTTGTTTTTATTCAAAAAGACTTGCTAATCTTTCTTTCTTTTATTCAAAAGACTTGCTATCTTTCTTTCTTTTTATTCAAAAAACTTTCTATCTTTCTGGTGACTGATAAAACGAAACGGCTATTAGTCACTGCCCCAGTGGGCAGTAGCAATCACAAAAAGTAGAGTATAGCATGAGACGGTGGAGGCAAACTGACTTGGTGACGAATTTCCTTCCTACATCCGCTAGCTAGTCATCATGATAGTTGGCGACAAAAGAAACACGGCATACTCCAAGTATTTGGTGTGAATACTGAATCAGTGACGTCAATTTAGTCATTGCTTGTAAAGATTAATAGCAATTAAATTGCCAACAACTATGCTAAAGTTGATAGCTTGTATTTCCTTGAGTTAGCACAAAATATAGCTCTGTGATTTTTAATTAAACACAAAAAAAAAACTCAAAAACTAGTATGCTGAATTTTTTTACCCATTTGATGCTTAATTATAAATCACAACCCGTTGGCTCATTCTGATGGCATGCAAGTCCCCAAAAAAAATTAGGCCTCGCCACAGATCTAGATTTTGAATATTGCTTTTGTCTTGCATGAAAACAATAATATAGCTTACCCCTTCTATTCAGCCATAATTTTGACTTCACGAATTCGGGTTCAATAGTTCATGGTGCTAAATATATATAATTCTGTCAAACACACCCTTGGAATAACTAACTGTAAATAGCATACGGTGTGTGTGTGTGTGTGTTAATAACCCAGATAGAGAGTCTGAGGGTTTTAACAAGGCAAATGGCAATATGAAAGTTATTCAATAACATCACAGATCGAGTTATTATTGTGCCTTTCTTCTTCTTTTTTTGGTCTCAATTTTTTTGATTTACATCTGTACTCACTCATGCAATTAAGATATAATGACCAGTTTAAGTTATGCCCAATAACAAGGTACTGTGCATCTCATTTCAGGA
Organism: Chrysopogon serrulatus; assembly: GCA_015844335.1. NCBI lineage: Eukaryota > Viridiplantae > Streptophyta > Magnoliopsida > Poales > Poaceae > Chrysopogon > Chrysopogon serrulatus. Next base: position 40,712 of record JADLZL010007156.1, read on the forward strand.
AAAGGCATACTTATGCAAGTGTTGAACTCGTCACTGATAGTACAAGCAATTGGACTTGCATTCATTTTCTTCTTATTGCTACAAAGATGGCTTGACAATAAAAAAAGGCACCATCATGTAAGGCCCCAATTGTTCTCTCAAACTTATGTATGAATGATGAACTGAAGTTGCCTATAACTTCATACAAACTTTCCATGGAATGGAATCAAGGGTTGTGTTGATAAGAAAAACACTACAGGCATCCATTTCGGCCTGGCTCCGTGCAAATGTACTTGAAACTGGTTTCTCCGATCCTCAGCCTGGCCGGCACCTGACCTGGCCGGCGTGGTGCAGAGCAAGCAAAGCGCCTTGCCGGCATGGAGTGAGAGAGCAGCGAGCAAACAAGGCAATTTCACTCACGGCGAGCCAGGCCTCTGTATGCACCAAATCTGAGCAACGATGACTTCGTTCAGGGTTATTGCGCCTTGCCGGCTTGCCGCCGGGCTCGCCGCGGCGCTCTGCAGCAGTGCGAATGCAAACGTCAACGGTCAAAGTCGTCGTCCACGGTCGCCACTCGTCGCACACCCAGCGGTACGGCGGCCAGCTGCTCGTGCTTCTCCACCCACCCACCCGTTGAACTATACTAGAACATCAGGCGCGCCCTACAATTATTTGAGAAAATAAATAATTTACAATCAATAGACACGGTTAAGATACAAAGCACAATTATCACAATATTTCGCAGCGGACTAAAGATATCATATCATCTGATACCTAGCACAAATGATGGAGCATTCACAAACATGAGTCTATGACCATCACAGCCATTGTTATTTTTGTTCAGCCATATAAAGCTAGAGTGCGATCCAAATACCCGGTGATCATTAGAGTAGATATATAAAGCTACGGACAAACTAAAAGAGCGGTGAACATCAGTTGCAAATAGCAGGTTTCAGATACACGCCAATGAGCAGTTCGCTGCAATCGATAGAGACAAAAGCACCTTGACATTCCTTCGCTCATTAGGTACCTTCAGTTGCTGCACTGTAAACACAGGAGTCCATTAGGCGTGATGTTTCAGAGGGACCAAGAAAATCATATACACATGTAAGGACAAGTTTCAATCAATCTAAGCATGAGTCAGGGAGAAACCAAGAGAATTCAGAATGTATACATTGGGGAAAAAACAATTTGATGTAGGACATTTTCTGAATGATGGTTAAAATTAGAGAAGCTAACAGGAGCCAAAAGGTTATCTATACAATTGATCTGAGTCAAAATGTACATGTTAAGCCGGCACTAATATAACTGAAACCCATGATAAATCAATTGAAGTTCTATGCCATAGACAAGGTGGCGTACATGCAATCAAAATACACAAAATCTAAGCATACAACAACAACAACAACAACAGAGCCTTTTATCCCAAGCAAGTTGGGGTAGGCTAGAGATGAAACCCAAGAGAGACGGGAAACTGGAAGACACAAAAAGGGCACACGACGTAAAGAGGTCACGGTTCAGGCACGTTGATTGCCAGTCTCAAGCGCTCTGTCAAAAACTAAATCCTTGGAGATATTCCACTCCTTAAGGTCTCTCTTAAGCGCCTCGTCCCAAGTCGGGTTTAGGTCGACCTCTACCGCTCTTTTACGTTATCGGCCCGCTTGAGAACCCCACTACGCACCGGCGCCTCGGGAGGCCTCATTTGGACATGTCCAAACCACCTCAATCGGTGTTGAATCAATTTCTCCTCCATTGGTGCCACCCCAACCCTATCCCGAATATCGCCGTTCGAATTCTATCCCTTCCGGTGTGCCCGCAAAATCAACGCAACATACGCATCTACGCCACACTCAATTCTTTGGACATGTCGCCTTTTTGTGGGCCAACACTCAAAGACCGTATAACATCGCCGGGCGAATCGCCGTCCCTATAGAATTTACCCTTCAAATTTTCCGAGGCACCCTTTTATCACAAAGGACGCGGAAGCTTGACGCCATTTCAACCAACCCGCTGCAATTCTGTGCTTCGACGTCTTCATCTATGTCGCCATCCTTTGTAGCATCGATCCTAAATACCGAAAAGTATCCTTCTTGGCCACCACTTGCCCATCTAGGCTAACGTCTCCCTCCTCGTGCCTAGTCGCGCTGAAATCGCACCTCATATACTCGGTCTTGGTCCTACTAAGTCCGAACCCCTTCGACTCTAACGTGTGTCTCCATAGTTCTAACTTCCTATTAACCCCCGCCCTACTTGTCATCCACTAGCACCACATCGTCGCCAAAGAGCATACACCAAGGGATATCACCTTGTATGTCCCTTGTGACCTCATCTAACACCAAGGCAAATAAATAAGGGCTCAATGCTGACCCCTGATGTAGTCCTATCTTAATTGGAAAGTCACCGGTGTCGCCATCGTAAGTTCGGACAAACGTCACCGCATCCCTGTACATATCCCTAATGAGGGAAATGTACTTAATTGGTACTTTGTGCTTTTCCAAAGCCCACCACATGACATTCCTCGGTACTTTGTCATATGCCTTCTCGAGGTCAATGAAGACCATGTGCAAGTAGCATCAGACACTTAAATCATGATTTCTGTGAACCATAGACACTGTATCCTATAGAACGACCTTCAAAAGTATGTTCATACAGTTAGTGCATCAGATTGATCAAACATAAAATTTATTCCAAATAAAAAGATAGCTACTAACTACGTGCAACTGAAAGTTGATACACATACACTGTGTCAATAAATGTGAAATCTGAACCAAAGCTTTTTCATTAAAGATGAGTGCCACTAATTAACTGATGTTTTCCTTAGTCTTTCCAATCCCATGGACAGCGTATTCAGCTATCAGTTATATTTGTAGTGAGCGACTAATTTTCAGCTTTCACACATAAACAAACGAAGGATTAGAAATTCAGAAATATGACAGGAAGGTTTAAAAAGAATTGATCTAGGGGTATGCTACAAACCTTTGATACAAGGAATTAAACCCATAGCAGAGCTTTGGAAGAAGGAAGATTGTTGCTATAGCTATTTTCATATTATGGCAACATTTCAAGATCCTTTATCTGATGCACCACAGTACCTACAGCAAGCACAATGTCACCAACTGGAATATGAGTATGAACATAAGCAAGTCTTTTTAGCTGTGCAAAACACATGTAGGATCTGGAATAAAACAAAAGATATAACAAAAGGAAAAGTAAACACCTGTATCAGACAAGGGACGACTGACCCTAAAGTTGCATAATGCCACGAACAAATAAACAGAAGTCACCCACAACATGAAGCTTCACCAAGCAGTATGCAACAAAGATATATATCTTCCTTTCCTGTAAGTGAAAGTAACAAGAACAATGAGCAACTAAGCAAAATCTAGCTGGCACAGATGGCCGATGCTCACAAAACATAAATCTAGATTCAAGGGATTTGATTTCTATAAAACTCGGATGATACATCTGGTTAACAACAAGATCAAAACGAATTATAAGCATAATCTAGTCAGTAGTAGACATATTCAAAGCAGCATATCCATGCTACATAGCAGAGGAACTCACATACAGCAGAATCTCACGAACACATGCATAACTCCTATACTGCTGATGCGAATGGGGGCAGCTGACCAGAGACGAATGCAACCCCATCAACTCTACGGCACATTTGAGGTGCCTGAATCGGGATCAACGTGAAGAGGGATGGATGGATGAATGGACAGGAGGCACATGGCGTACTGGAAACGTGGCGCTTACCAAGCAGGCGGACACGGCGTAGAACTCTTCACGGCAACGGAAGCATCGTCACCACCGCGCCAGATCTCGACGATGAGGAGGTTCCAACGGGATCTGGAGGAAGGAGACAAGGGGAAAAAAGAACGTGAGATAGAAGCAAGCTAAATCCAGGAGCTCAAGCTGAGTCCCCGACTCACCAGCTTGCTGGAGGTCACCACGCGCGCACCACGGGCTTTTGGAGGCCGGCCAGATCGACACTCGTTGAGGTCGGATTTGTTCGGTGGGCTTCCAGATCCGGAGTGTGCGGGGTTCTTCGGGAGTGGGAACCCTCCTCCAGTCCTCCGCCAGTGGCATCCGTGGATGCCTCGGAGGTCCGCTCTTGCCAGCCATGGAGGCGACGTGAGGCGGCGGCGGCAACGGTAAGGAGGGAGAGAGAGGAAAGAGAGACCAAGAAACAGACGGGGACGGAGGGACGGGCTGCGGAGGCTCTCCGCAATGCTTTCAGGGGGTGGTCTGCAAAATGGTAAGCCTACAAAATTTTCTCTTCTTCGGGTTAAAATAAAGTTTACATAGGGGTCCCGTAAATAAAATTTCCAAACGTGGCCACTCTTTATAGCCGATACGTTGGACGGCGGGTTGATTAACTAAAATATAAAGGGTCTTTTTGTAAAAGGTGTGGAGACGCGTGTCACTGCGCGGAGAAGCCAGCAATGCTCCGAATTCTCTCGTGCCTGCGAAGTCGAGTGGGTTTAAACCAACCCCGATGAGGAGACCTGTAGTCCTCGCCATCAGCTCATGTTAGACTGTTAGTCTGTTACCATCATCATCGTCGTCGTCATGGAGAATCTCTCCCTCCTTTCCTTGGCCGTCCTCCTCCTCGCCACCTCTCCTCGCCACCTCGCCTGTCGCCAGCGCCGCATGGTCGGACTCCGACGTCGTCGTCGCCACCGCATGGTCGGGCTCCGACGTCGTCGAAGAACTGTCGGAGTCGGAGTCGGAGTCGAGCGTCGGATGCGGCCGGAGCAGCAGTAGCTACGGGGCTAACAGCACCTACGAAGCCAACCTCCGGCACCTTGCGGCCGTCCTCCCGGCCGAGACCTCTGCCTCGCACGGTCACAGCGTGGACCGTGCCATCGGGTACTGGCCTAACCGGGTGCAGGCCAGGGCGAACTGCTGGAGCGGTGACGGTGACTGCGCCACCTGCATCGCCGAGGCCTTCAAGGAACTGGAGCGCGCGTGCCCGTTCCACAGAGAGGTCTCCTTCTTCAGTCGCAACTGCGATCTCCGTCTTGCCGAGGTCCGGATCTTCAGAATCGATGCCTACGGTAAGTTCTCCGTTACTGACAGTCATATCTTATCTCTCGCTGAGAGATAGATAGCTCACAATTACTACGTTTTAAATTATGGATGAGTTACATGGTAACATATATAGTTCTCTGAGTTTTTGGAAAGATCAGTCAGTGCTCCGAGTTTGTGAAAACTAGTTTTATGACCAGTGCTGCTTTGAATCATGAAGTTCGTCTCCAGTACTATAGTTTGACATAAGTTTCTATGGCACTTCAAAATTTGTCAAACGCACAAAACTCAAACTGTAACATTTGTTCCGATGCAAGTGAGTTATTCTAACACATAATTTTTCTTCGCCCAGATGCTACAGCTGTACCCAGATGAGAGGCGTCAAAAAAAAAAAGGTAAACTTTCTGAACTCCTATAAAAACATTTACCTCGTTTAAACATATCATGATATGGTTTTTTTCCTTTCTTTCCATGTACCTATATTTCATTGGTATTCATATTTAAGTAGTTTATTCATGTTTAAACAGTTTTATTTACCTAATGTAATCAAGTAATATTGTTCAGTTATACTTAACATCAGCTTTTCTGCATTCCAGGAAGAAACACAATGTTAGAAGCCTTGGCTATGGGGATGATGTTTCAAGCATTCGGTCTAGCATGTCTTTTCTTCTTGTTTATACAGGCTTGGCGGCATGAAAATAAAAAAGGCACCATGACGTAAGGACCCCCTCATTGTCCCAAACATTTATCTGAGGTTAAACTGTTTCCTGTCAAAATCATAAAAAAGTTCTGTGAAATTACCACCAAACATGTTAGAAGTCTTGTGCTGAACAGTACAAAACATGCTAGCTAGTGATTTCAACCTCTCAGAATTATTGTTCAAATAAATTTAGTCCTTTTGCTTCTAACTGTGATACTCTTAAAATCTTTATCTTCCTTTCTAATACAGAGTAGCATGGAACTGCATAAATTCCTCTTACATACATATGTAATGCAGGCGGCGTCACACCCCTCTTCTCTCTGGAGGGCTTGGCCACAAGTTTGATGACACCTAGTGTCATAGAAAAGAATATTAAGGCACAGAAAGTAAACGGGGGTGAATAATGGATGTGAATATTCTGATTGGCGAATAATTTGAGGATACTGATTTTCCAGCAGCTCAAAGGTCTTTCGTTTGATCCCTGCATATAGAAGGAAAAGTGTTCATTTGGTCTTTTCGATCACAATTCCATCTTCAACGTCTCACTAAAGACGTGCAAATCTTTTACGTGATCGAGAAAAAAACCTGTCCATATCTCAGAATATGCATGTAACTCCAAGGTGCAAATATTAAGCACTCAGCAGTTCTGAATCATCATGGCTTGTTCGAGTGGGCTCATTGATTTCTCTCACTCCGTTAATAACATACACACGTATAAAGATGTCCTCATTTTATCAAGTACTTCCACTTCTTATTTTACTCGCTAGACTAAAATACTACTAAGATTCCATCCGTTCGAAATTATAAGATGTTTTTATTTTTTTAGATATATAATTTTTGCTATAAATTTAGACATAGTATATGTCTAGATATATAAGTAAAAACAATGTGCATAGAAAAGCTAAAATCTTATAATATTTAGAATCAAAGGGAGTATTAAGTATACCTGCAGTGCTAGCAATAGCAGCATGCATGTCATGGAGGAGCTCATGCAGTCATCAGGGTTGGTGCCAGCTAGCTCCACTAGTGTAAAAAATTCAACATCGCTCTTTGTAGAAAATTCGTGTTAATCCTTGCTTATATTTCGCTCTCGTTTCCTGTGGTGGCCTGGCTAAGTCCAAAGCAAGCACAAACATGAAACATCTCACAACCATGCGGTTTTTCTGCCTGCTACTTCTATCCCTCCTCGTCCTGCTCCTGTCTGTTGCCGCCAACGGCGACCCCCGGAACCGGGACGTTGTCTGCCTCGGCCATGGCAACAGCACATCGATCAACAGCAACTACGAAGCCAACATCCACAGAGCTGCCATGCTTCGATCCGAGACGTCAGGCTCTGCCTCCCCGGTCTCTACGCCTGTCATGCCGTCGGAGATCCTCCTGACGATGTGTACGCCGTCTCACGCTGCCGCAATGGCACGGACTCCTCGTCCTGCCGATCCTGCGTCACCTTGGCCCTCCAAGCAGGGCGAACAGCGTGCCCGTACGACCGGTGGATCGCCGCAGGCGCGAAGGGGCTAGCCGCCCTCGCCATAGCAGCGACAACACGACGGAGAGCGAACACCATGTAGTATTCCCAGTGCCGCCGTCGGAGTTGGGGTTTGAAGCCCCTTTGGTTCTTTTCTCTTTTCCTTTGCTTTCTGCCCGCTCGTTGTCCTTGTTTTGCTGTTCTTCGTTGTTGCCGAACTTTCCTATCTTAATACAATGATACGCATACTCATGCGTATTCGAGAAAAAAAAACAGCGTGCCCGTACCACAGGGAGTTTGCGGTCTTCAACGGCAACTGCTCTCTTCGGTTATTATCTCCTGTCCATTTCGACCGCCCTGTCATCGTACTTGATTCCCCAAGAACAGAAAGTGAGTTTTTTTTTTTTTCTCTTGTTCATTTTTTACTTATGCGGTTTATACTTGATGGAATTACTTTCAGTTAACTCTTAGCACCGATAAATATTTGAAACAACTATCAGAGTGGATCATTGTTTTGTGTCAGCATTAGATTATTGTTTCCTTTTATTTGTGGTAGAGAAAATATTTTAAAAGACACTTCTTTGTTAACATCTGCAAGCTGCAGCCTTGCTAATATCTCCTTCCTTGATAACATCTGCAGCCTTGTTGGGTTCTCTTTGGTCCTTGTTAGCATACCCCCTCCGTGCAGTATCCAAATAGAAGAAATTCTTGGGACAAAAATAGTTTTCTATTAAATAGTTATATAAATTTGGTAGGTATTATATTTTTACTTGTTTTTTCATCAACCAATCAAAATTAATTATGTTTATGATGGTATCTGATTAGAAAATAAAGTGAGAGCACATCGTCTTTTTCGTGTTCTCTTTTAAAATATTCTAAAATCTATAGAATGCAATATATTAGAAGACAATGGAGATATACATTGTTTTTGTTTTTGCACCTAGATATACATTATATTAAGACATATATTAAAAGCAACGACTTACAATTTAGAACGGACATAGTACATGCCATCTAAAATCATACCTTACCTCTCTATTAGCTTCAATTTTTTTCTTTCCTTTTGTGTACTACCGGTTTCAATCAGTAGTCACATTGATGTTAAGTGGAAGTGAAAAGGAATTAAAATTTTAAGTTATTAGAACACATGGAAGCATTTTAAATATAGTCTTTCAATTCTATCAAGGCATCTTCAAGGAGTAACTCACCCCAATTTATTATAAACCCATTCAAAAAAGGGAGTCTAAGAATTATAAAAAGCCTATGTTCAGTCAATCACCCCTTAAATAAGTGGTGGTATGTGAAATTGTAGTTTCCTTCTCTTCTGGGGAATGGTATGCCTATGTTCAGTCAATCACCCTTTAAAAGCCTAATTATAAGATGTTTTAGCTTTTTTAAATATATAACTTTTATTATACTTAGATGTGCTCTATATCTAAATACAACGTATCTAGACAAGCCAACCGTTTTATAATTTGAAGTAGAGGGAGTACTATTCATGAAGCTCTGTACTCGAGAAATTAACATATTAATATTCTAAAGGGACGATTGTGCTAAAAGTCAAGCCACTCCAGTTTCATGTTTTCCTTTTTCTTTTCATTTCAGAAAGAAACATTGTGATGAGGAATCTGTCCTTGGCTATGGTATTTCAAGCAATTGGATTCACATGGCTTTTCTTTTTGCTTCTGCAGGACACGCGTAATAGGAGAAGATGCTCTAAAATGTAAGTTTTCTGAACTATACAAGTCCTATATGGCTATATGATTTTGACAATGTGGAACAAAATACATTGTGATCATATAAAAAAATTTCTACCTTTTTTCATGGAACATTTGAATTGTACAATAGCATTGTTATGCAGGAGTTCAAGGTGCTTGCCATTTGGAGACAAGTAAGAAGTAACCAGTCAGCACATACAGAATTTTCAGAATCAGCTCCTAGTTTCAGTGGATCCTTTCCCACTTCCACTTATATCCACAAACCTAATTCCAATATGAACTTCTCCAATGCTGGTATTGAGTTCTAGATGGGGATATGTAATCCTGAATCTGTACAGCCTCAACTTATTATGAATAATTAGCATTAAATAAAAAACAGTGAGCAATTGAGACTGTATAGGCAGATCGGTGGTGTGATAAATTGCAAAAGGAGAGGGGACTTGTCAGAATATCCAAATTGGATTGTATCATATGTACAACATATATGTAAAAAAAATGTGTCTAAACCGAACCTAATCAGCTGGTCCAATCAGACAATCATGGCGCCATGTTACAAAATGAACATAACAAATCCCCTAAGGCCAGTGTCAATGAGGAATTTCATAGTGTTATTTCCATGATATTTGTGTCATATAAAATGAAACTAAACATGGATGAAACACACCCACTCTTAATAAAAAGTTTTATTCTATGATTTCATAGATATTTAATTTCATCTCATAGAGAGTTGGTAATCATGTCAAGAGAGTGTCATCCAATTCTTCTCTTTTCTCTTAAAAACATTGTCACATTATCAAAAGCGCTTATGTGGTATTCTATTAAATACAAATGAAGGTTTGGTAAAACTCCCACCAAGACTAGCCTGTCACAAGAAAACAACATTGAGGTCATCTACAAAACCGCAGACAGAATAAATAATAAAAATATAAGTAAAAATAAAAACTATATAAATATGCCAAATATTATTTTGATAATATGGGTTGAGGCGGCGGACCCAGGATTTAAATCCAAGGTATGCTAGCAAAAAATAACTATTATTCAGTATGGCATAATCCAATACATAATTTAAATCTAGCAGAGGGATGGTCAAGTACTTGAAGATGCTAGACTTTTTTAGTTTGGATCTTCAAAATCTACCAATTGTATGGTAGGCTTTAGGTACTGGTTGGGTTCGGCCCTGCTCGAGGACAGACAAAAAAAATGGAAATTGAAAAGGGCTACGTGCCATGAATATAGCTGGGCTGGTTCTCTATTTGAGAAAGTGCGGCCGTTTGGGCCAGAAGCTACTAGCTGACTTCGGAGGCACGCTGGTGGATAGGACGAACAAGGATAAGCCGGCCCAAAAGGGTGAAAGAAACGACTAAAATGCAAAGAATGATAACTAGGGCTTTTAGAAATGCTACGTGGGTCTCTCAAAGGTCTCCCAATCTTTTCGAAATGGATTTTTTATGGGTGAATTTTTAAAAAAAGTTCATGTGGCTATTTATATTTTTTTGTAGGAATGTTAATTGTTAATCAATGGATTTTTATGAGTATGTTAATTGTTAATCAATAGTTAGGTTCCTTGTTCTTTGAACCAAATTTAACGTGTTCAAGTTCTTGACTTAGCATAGGTATTAGCATTTCCCTGTATTTAATATATGATATAATTGTGTTGTGTTTTTAGTGGTAGCGTTATGTTTTCAGTGGTAGACGACGTTTCTGTCGACGGCGAGGTGTGTCTATACGGTTGAGTGTACGTGCATTATGAACGTCTGTGTCTGTATTATGTAATTCGTAAAGAAACAATAGATTTTTTTTATGGGTATGGTAATTGTTAATTTTTATCAAATACTCGTAGTTTTTTTATGGGTATGTTCATGTGGGTATCCAATGTCGTCCAAGAGGTAGCACGCATGACGCATTGATGCATCATATACGATGTACACCGACCAGCACGGCAAGGGCAAAATCAAAATCAACAGGGACGTGTCTGAAATCGCCGTCGCCGCGTTGCACGATACGGCGTCGCAAGTCCTGATGCTGACTGCAGCCACTCGTTGCTCTTTGGCGTTGCATGTGACTGACGTCGCCGAGACGCCGAGCGGCTCCACCGTCATGTACTGCACCCACGGCAGCCACAGCTTAGCTGGTGTGGGCCCTCAGGTATTTATGGCCTGGTCCTATGGTGTCAGTCACTCAGTCAAGTCAACCGAGCCCCCACACGAGTCAACACTTGGGACCCCACAATACAGTGATACACACACCTGTCCTGTCCGGCTGTCCCGGTGTCCCCTCCTCGATTCATTTCACCAACCCATCCTTCGGCAGCTTCCTTCCTCCGCTTCGCACGCCTTTGCCAGACCCGGACCGCCACCGCGCGTCCGCGCCACGCCCCGCCCCGCCCTCCGGCCTCCGGGCTCCGGCCACTGCGCGCGCCGCGGGCACCATGGCCATGGCTGCTCACCATGACCGCCTGCGCTCCTACCTCGCCACCACCACCGCGCTCTTCCTCTTCCTCGCATTCACCTCCGCTCCTCTCGCCGCCGGGGACCCCTGGGCCAGTTCTGCGGGACCAGCGGCAACTACACGGCCAACAGCACGTACCAGGTCAACATCCAGCGCCTCGCCGCCACGCTGCCGAGGAGCGCCTCCACCTCCCCGACGCTCTTCGCCAGGAACACCACCGGCACCGTCCCGGACATCGTCTACGCGCTCGCGCTCTGCCGCGGCGACACCAACGCCTCCGCCTGCAGCGACTGCGTCGCCACGGCGTTCCAGGACGCGCAGCAGCTGTGCGCCTACAACAAGGACGCCACCATGTTCTACGACCCCTGCCTCCTCCGCTACTCCAACCAGAACTTCCCCGCCGACACCACCAGCGACGGCCGCGGGACCGCCCTCATCCTCATGAACACGCAGAACGTCACCGCGCCGTTCAAGGTGTTCGACGCCGCCGTCGCCGTGCTCCTCAACGCCACCGCCGCCTACGCGGCCGCCAATTCGTCCAAGAGGTTCGGCACCGGGGTGGAGGCGTTCCAGAACTTCGACAGCAACAACCCGACGATCTACGGCCTGGCGCAGTGCACGCCGGACATGACGCCGGCGGACTGCCGGAGCTGCCTCTCGGGGATTATTCAGGATGGCCCCAAGTATTTCAGCGGGAAGCAGGGTGGCAGGATTCTTAACCTGCGGTGCAACTACAGGTATGAGCAGTACCCCTTCTTCACAAGCACCCCCTGCTTCAGCTGCCGGAGCCTACCGTCGCGGCACCGGCGCCCGCGCCCGCGGCGGTGAACCGAACGCCAACGCCACCGACGACCGGAGGAGCACGAGGTGAGAGTTGGGGGATTGGATTAAAGGTGTCATCTTTTGCATCCACGCGCATGGTTCACTATCTGCAACAGGGGAATTTAGCAACAGGGCTCATGTTTTATTTAGTACTATATGCAACGAATTTGCTTCGATTCCAGCAAAATAAAGTAACCGGCGAGTGTCAAGATCACTGAACCCTGAAGAGGTCTTTGTTGTTTGTTTTCTTCCGATTAGTTTGCACAACACTTTTACATTAAAAATCGAGGAATCAAATAAGCGAAGAACAAATCCGTGCACGTGTCTGCTAGTTTTTCTATGTTCCTTTGTCTGATCTTGACATTAAAAATGCAGTCCCATAGCTATCAGTTGCCTCACTAGTCTTTGCGAACATGGAAATATGGAAGTTCACACATGACCCGACTCCTGAGTTCTGACCAGTTCAGCATCTTGGCTGAATCGAAAGTCCAGTCAGGACTCAGGAGTCAGGTGTAAGAAGTAGGGGAAAACCGGAAAAGTGGTAAAAGAAACTCCTTTATCAATTTGTCCGACATTTCCAGGTTAATTAGCATTGGCCATATACACGTGCATTTTCTAGACTGGTCAGTTCAGGCAAGCTTGTATGACCGTGCACCGTAAAGCAAAATCAGAAATACCATTATCTATCATCTACTTCTAGATGAAATTCAGATAACGAGGAGTATAAGCTAAGTTGCTTACTAGAGTTCTTTCTTTGGCCTGAAGCATAAAGGTGTAATTTGCTAGTCGTTTTGTATACCAAACTAAGCTTAGTTGCTGCTCTTGTTTTGCTAAAGGTTGTAGCACTATGAACATCAAACCCGTTAATTTCTCCTTTTGTGTAGCTTATGTATTTCTGAACAAGCGGATTGATATAGTTAATAGGCAGGGATGGAGTTATCCCTACCATCTTTTTTTTTTTTTCCTTGGGGGTGGGGGGTGGGGGGTGTGACTCCATTCATTCCTATTTCTTTCCTTTTTTTTGACCAACCCCTGTTAGTACATGTATATGAGACATGCATTAACTTTTTTGGATTCCTGTTATATTATTTATTCAACGTTCATCTTACAGGAACAACAGGAAACAAAACTGGTAGAGCTTTAGCCATTGCACTGCCTATAATTGCTGCAATACTAGCTACTATAGTAATTTGTTCATGCCTCTGGAGGAGGAAGGGGAAAACAGCAGGGAGGTCATCACTACCAGGTAAGTCCCTTGTACAGTCCAGTTAATTCAAATTTCATTCTTTTGCTTTTTTAAGAACTGGCGTCATTTTTTTCAGAAGTTTTATACAATCAAATTTTTTTTTTTGCCTGGTCTAGACATGATCCTCTTATGAAAATAGGAAATGGGCTGCTGTTTTAGACATCATATTAATTGCACCATTTCTTATGACAGATACAACTAATCCAGAGGAGATACAAAGTATTGATTCTCTCATTATTGATATATCAACTTTGCGAGCTGCAACGGGAAACTTTGATGAAGCCAATAAGCTTGGTGAAGGAGGTTTTGGTTCAGTATATAAGGTACGACTCATATATTATATAGATCTTTTTTATTCTATATTTTGCAGTTTTGGTACTCAAATATGTCCATCTGTACAGGGAATCCTCCATGGTGACCAGGAAATAGCAGTGAAAAGGCTCTCACAGACTTCTAGACAAGGGATGGAGGAGCTGAAAAATGAGCTTGTATTGGTTGCTAAACTGCAACACAAGAATTTAGTGAGGCTTGTTGGGGTTTGCTTGGAGGACCATGAAAAATTGCTTGTCTATGAATATATGGCCAACAAAAGCCTCGACACCATTCTATTCAGTATGGTTACTCACCCAGCATCTTTGAGCAATAGTGAAACAACTGAAATTTCACAGCATACATTTATGAGTTTTTTCTTTGTGTCTGACAGATCAGGAGAGATGTGGTGAGCTGGATTGGGGAAAGAGGTTTAAGATAGTTAATGGGATTGCCCGTGGCTTGCAGTATCTTCATGAAGATTCTCAAGTGAAGATAATCCACCGGGATCTTAAAGCGAGCAATGTTCTACTTGACAATGACTTCAATCCTAAGATCTCAAATTTTGGCTTAGCAAGGCTATTTGGAAGTGACCAATCACGAGATGTTACCAATCGGGTCGTCGGAACCTAGTAAGTGTTGTTAACAGTGCCTTTCTATGACCTAAGTGAACACTAATGTGTACAACACAATATTCTTGTCACAGTGGATACATGGCCCCTGAATACGCCATGCGTGGGCATTACTCTGTCAAGTCCGATGTGTTCAGCTTCGGTGTTTTGATCCTAGAAATCGTCACCGGAAGAAGAAATGGTGGCTCCTATAGCTCTGATGAAGCTGCTGACCTCCTTAGTTTGGTGAGAGCATAACCAATGCAAAACTTTGTGCCCCAGTTACACTTTACAGGTTTAGAGCAACAACATCGAAGTAATTCTGTTGTCTAATGCAGGTGTGGGAGCACTGGACGACGGGAACACTAATGGAGATCATGGATTCATCCTTGAGCAGCCTTGCTCCGCGAGACCAGATGTTGAAGTGCATCCACATCGGGCTCCTTTGTGTTCAAGATGACCCCGCCGATAGGCCGATGATGTCTACAGTGAATGTCATGCTTAGTAGTAGTACAGTGACCCTCCAAGCTCCTTCTAGGCTGGCGTTTTGCATCCCAAAGAGTGGCTTCAACTCAGAGATGGACTCTGAAGTGTACCTACCAGGAGCTTCACAGTCCGCGAGCAGGTCGCCTATGTCGCTGAACGACGTTTCAATCACTGAGCTTGAGCCCAGATGATGATGATTCTCCTCGAAGCAGTGGCCGACCAGTAGGTATATTGAGGGCGAAATACGTCCTTATTGAGTGTTGTGTTTTACCTGGGCCGAGCACGTAAGTGTGATCGGTATACAGTAAACTTACTAATATGGTGAAACTAGCAGAAGCCCCCGCGCACTTGCGCGGGCTAGAGTGTGCAGACTAAAATAGTAGAATAATTAAATATATTAGACTTGTTAAATACTCTTGCCTGGGGATTTTATCGAACTGTAGAATCTTTTCATCATAAATTACAGAGTGATTGCTTCGAAAGGGAAAAAATGTGGGAAATTGAAGGCACCTAGAACCAAAAAGGCAAAACATGATTGTCCTTATGTGCACAATAATAGGAAATGTATGAGCTCTATAGAGAGAAATTTGACCTAGAACTTAAACATGATTTCCTTCAGAATGCATCAGCTTTATACGTGCAAGCATACTCAGAAGTGGAGGACGGCACAGCATGGAAGCATCCGTAGGCTCTAGATATGAGGCTTCAGTGCAGATTTGAAGCATCCGTAGGCTGTAGATATGAGACTTCAGTGCAGATTTGATTCCTTGCACGTAGCTAGTGTTGTGGTCTGCATGATGATAAATAGGGTGTTAATTAGTGGACTTTTGTTTACATCTCTGTGCCCTGAAATTGTTTTTTTGCAGTGTTCCGTATTGAAGAAATGTTGGTGTACAGGTCATACCTCGCCTGTGTGTAATCAGTCAGATTCACAGCTGACACGGAAACCTTTCTTTTCAGCAGCAGCACTGCATATAAAAGTAACTTAAGCTGGTGTTGTAATGATAGTGTGACCCTTCATAAAGTAAATATATTCTGCTGACTACCTGCAGGTCAATTACAGGGGGGTCCTCCTCATTTGATTGACTATCTGGTCGTCAATTACAGGGGAGACCTCATTTGATTGAGCATGTAGGATGTAGGCATGAAAGCAATAGAACAGTTGGTAGTTAGTGTTCCCTAGAAAACATAAAGGGAGCTATGCACCATGGTATGTGCTCGGAAAGGAAGGAATCATAATCTTATACATATATATCTGCAATGAAATATGAAATATAGTTGTCGCCAGAAATGAAGATGGTGATATGAAAGTATGTATTGTATTTGGATGACTAAAAATTGTAGTTTACACGAATATAAAGTGGGCATGGAATAGTTTTGAAATTGTATTCTGTAGAATAGATGGATTTGGCACAGACAAAATCTATCAAAAGTAAATCGTTAACTCAGAATACCTTAACTGGATCCTACACCTATAGTAGACCATATGGAGCTGTCCATAATATCTGACACAGGCAAAATGTGTCGAAAGTAAATCGGTAAGCTTCTGGGTCTCCAAATATCCCTCTCATTTGAATAAACTGAGAAAATTGATCAACTGCAGCTGCTGTTTCTGAAGCTGACTTTGCAAGCTTCTTGATTGCCATGGTTAAGGCAAATTGGGAACTTGACCTTTTTGCAAGGCTTGCCCTGTATATTTCTGGGGGACCAATTGCAGCAGGTACAAAGGTAAAGAAATCACCAATATTAGAAAGCTAAGAACCGAAAGCAACACTACAAATTTGGAATGCATACAAAGAGGCATTATTTGAACAAAATTTCAGATTAGTCCGTAGCAGTTATCTGCATGAATAAGTGTTCGATTGAGAGGATATCAAAGTCTTTTACCGATTACTTCAGGTATGTAACTGCCTCCTCATGAAAATCTCGTTCCATGTTTATTTTTAAACCTGGCAGTACCATTGTTGGCACCTGTGGATCGATCAATTGGAGCAGAGGTTAATCACAAATTAATTGGGAGCATGCTTAATTGTTTGGGCAAGGAAGGAAGACATGGCATGGCATGAAATGATATGGAACTGGTCAATTGAACCAACCAATCTGTGAACGTACTGGACTGCAGTGACTCATCGACGCCTGAATCCTTTGAATAGAGTTAGGTGAAGAAACCTTGCAAACCTATTTTTTTCTAGGGCAGCCATAGGCTCGATGTAGAGCGAGGTTGAGAACCCCCCTGGAATTCCAATCCTGAGGGAATCATGGAGTAACACTTAATCACTGTCATGGTATACAGTAGTTCGAAGGGGAAAAACGGAAAGGGCAAAACACATGACCTTAAACTACCTGGGCTGCGCCGCTGTGGGCTGGCCGCGTCGTGGCTCCCGTGGTGGCTCGACACAACCTCGGCCGCAAGAGCCGGGAAGAGGAAGGCACGGAGCGCACCGCGAATCCCAGGCAGCGAGGGCGGAGCGCCGGGCTGCGTTGCCAGGGCTCCCTGTGCGAGCGAGACACAGGGCCGGGCCGCCGGAGCCGGGAAGAGAGAGATGTGGAGGTTACTGGCGCTGCGAGGTGCAGACGACGCCGCAATTCAAAGCCCGGCGATGGTGGAGCGGGGCTTGGTGGTGACGGCGATGTCATGGCTACCAGCAGCGCGTGGCAACCACGGGGAAGAGGGAGCCGACGGCCCTCGGAGGTGCAGCCTGGCCGGGTGCAGCGCCGGAGGCGGTGGACGGCGGCGGGCGGACCGGGTCGCACGGCTGGTGCGCTGGGAGGGTGGGTGGGGAGTCTTTTTTTTTTTTTGCGCTGCGCCGGTCGGGCAGGTGAGGGACGGAAGATTTGAGGGGCCCGTTTTTTTTATTGGCCCGACGAACGAACGGTGTGAGAGGTATGGGGAAATGCTAGTGGAGTGAAGCCTGGAACCATCCAAAGGTGCATTACGTGGCTGTGTAGGACTGAGCAGCATTGGTGAGGGTAGATGAACGGCACGCTGCAGATCGGAGGGCCTGAAGATAGCGACGACGTGGCCTTTGGAGGTAGGAGTTTTGGTATATAGAAATAGAGGGTAGATGAACGGCACGCTGCAGATCGGAGGGCCTGAAGATAGCGACGACGTGGCCTTTGGAGGTAGGAGTTTTGGTATATAGAAATAGAGATCTATGGTAGATAGAACGTCTATATTAGTTCTCTAATTACTGGAATTACTTATGTATCTATGTGGCATTGCCTTTCAATGTAGAGAGGTGTGTAGAAGTTCCTGAAAATGCCATCCCTGTATTGGTTAAAGTTGTCTGCAGTTAAATTTAATGCAGTGTCTCATTTTTCAATGTTGACAAATAAGGGCAGTCCCAATGGATAGTTTCTTGATACAATTTCCAAGAGAGAAAAAGAGCAATTAATGTGCATTAGAAACTATCTATCCCAATCCATAGTTTCTATGACAGTTTTTATACAATAGATAATTTAAATGTAACACAAAAAAGAAATAGATCAATTGTGGCAAGCAACAATATAGCCTGATTGCTTCAAGCGTATCTCGTAGCAAAGAACAACATAGAAATACAAAACAGAAACTAGTAGGTCTTCTTCACATGCAAGCGCGTTTCAGGGATAAGAAGCTAGCAAGCACCTTGTCCATGTAGTGCACTAGAAAGAAAGCAAATCAACGTGATCTTTCGGTAGCAGGCATCAGGCATGCGTGCATATAGCTGATCAAAACCGATACTGTACGCAAGTTCCGCTAGTTTATCCGGTGGCCGCGCGCGCGCACCATGCCCGCGTCCGGCGGGGACGCCGTCGCCGGCGGCAAGAGCTGCGACTGGTCCGAGAAGCAGGACGCGCTCGCCGCCAACCGGTGGCGCACCAACCAGATCCTCCCCGACGGCCGCGCGTGAGAGGGTGCGATGCGAGCGCGCGGAGGAATTGCTGAGAGGTGGGAGCGAGCAGGCGAGCACACCATCTGCTCGGCGGCGTCGGCGCACAGGATCTGGATGGAAACTACTGGAGTCTCCCCAGCAGCGTTTGCGTAGTTTCTTGGTGCATCGGTGCTAGCGACAACTCGGTTTCCTCCGGAAGAAATCGTTTCTCCATCTTGTACTCTCTCTCTTAGTTAATTCTTGTGCCACATCAGCAAAAAGCTGAGCTGTCAAGCTAATTAATAGACATAGAAACCATCATAAATACTCCATTGGGACTGCCCTAATAAGCGTGTAATGGTTGGGTTGATTAGTCCATGTATAGAAGACCACGAGCCTTATGATGCGAAAAATGACATGGTATTTTTTAGTGTTTTGAACCACTATAAGGAGGACCCTGACATTTTATTCTTGTCCAAGACAAAAATGGTTGAGAGTAGAGTTAAAGATTTGAGATGGAAGCTAGGTTTGAGGAATATGGTGGAGAAAGATTGCACAAGGAGAAGCTTGCAATCTTTTGGAGGAAGGAAATAGGCGTGCATGTTCAGATGATTTTACACCTGCATATCGGATGATTTCACACCTATACATCGACGTTGATGTAAAGGAGCTAGATGGCTGGCTAATGAGTTCTATGGTGAACCCAATACTGAGCTAAAGGAGTTGTCATGGGGTGATGCATGTCCTTAACGCATTAAGGCGGAGGTCTTCAAAATGAGGTTATTATGAGATGTGAGAATGAAGAGGGTGCTAAGGTGTTAGTTATGCATGAATTAGTTTAAGGAGATAGAATAATGTGATCCAACGGATTTGGGCTTTCCGGGGCCTGTTCACATGGCGCAATAATGGCCACACGAGCTCCCTCTGCATCAAGAGAGAGAGAGAGAGAGAGAGAGAGAGAGAGAGAGAGAGAGAGAGAGAGAGAGATTGGACTGGGCTGTGATAAACAAAGAATGGAGAATACAGTTTTCGCTGCACAAGGTGATCAATGGGTAACTAAGACAGAACATAGCCTAGTCGTTGTAGCGACGTAGTAGCACCGGGAAAGCAAACACTGCTTCTCAGGGGGCAACAGATTCCACTTTGAAATGAGCTATAGCTCGATAGATCGAGGAGGGGGCTCCAGGACTATGCTGCCATACTGGAAAAATGCATGACAGAGAGTAGTAGAAGGGCCGGTAAGGGAGCAAGGTAGAGGAGGAATCCAGGGAGTAGCGCAGGATCTTGGCAATTGGAGCCAAAATGTTCTCGTCAATCTGGAGAAACGAGTTAAGAAAGCCAAAATATTTTAGAGGAGTGAATATGAGGTGGTCTAAAATAGGGCTGGATTAACGAGCCGACTCGGCTCGTTATCTTAATGAGCCAGAACGCGAGCTCCTAAGTTGCCTTGTTTAGCTCGCCAATCAGACATAAAAAAACATAAAAATATTTTTTATTTATCTAAAGCCAAAGAGTGATATATAGTAATATAAAATTGACACGTCCATAAACCTTAAATCAAACCAGTATATGCTAACATATTTATATAAGTATAACAATATATACCATTGTTCTACAGGTTCTAGGTCTATACTCCATACTATACATAATACATCCATAATCCATTTAAAACAAAGTGATATGATCATAATAGTGATCCTAAGTTTACAGTGTCTACGTCCAACTGACCATGCATCACTCAATTATAGAGTGTAAGACATGTGTAACACACTACTACAAAAAAAATTAACCGCGACCTTTCGAAAACCACCTCCGAGGCGGGCACAATTTTCAACCGCCTCGGTTAATAATAGGCATTAACCGAGGCGGTCATTTTTTATTAACCGAGGTGGTTACAGAAACCGCCTCGCAAAATAGATTAACCGAGGCGGACATCTTTAAAATGTCCGCCTCGGTTAATCTTTATTAACCGAGGCGGTTCTTCTAACGCAACCGCCTCCATAAATTCATTAACTGAGACGGTTACGATATAAAGCCCGACTTGATAAATATAGGCCCAGACAGCCCATCTAAAGCCCGATAACAAGCCACTAATATATATACCGGAGAACCTAAACCCTAACTTTCACTCCCTCCCTCCCTCAGCCGTCACTCACACCCCTCCCTCTCTTCTCTCTCACTTCCCTCCCTACCTCTCATCTCTCTCTCCCTGGCGTGACCGAGGCGGCCCCGGTGCAGCGCGCCCTCCCTGGGCGCGGCGGCGCTTGACGCGGGAGGAGGCGGCCTCGGCGCTTGGCGCCCTCCAGCAGCGGTGGCACGACGCGGAGGGAGGCGGCCCCGGCCTGGCCCAGCGCTCTCCACGAGCAGCGGCCCGGCGTGGCGCCCTCCCCCCGAGTGGCGGTGGGGCGCAGGCATCCACGGCGCAGATCCGGCGGCGCCTCTCCACCCTCCCTCCACGGCTCCACCAGGCGCAGATCCGGCGGTGGCGGGCCTCGTAGCGCCCCACTTCCTCTCCTCCTCCCTCTAAGGCCGGCGGCGGGGCGCAGGGCATCCACGGCGCAGATCCGGCGGCGCCCCTCCTCCCTCCCTCCACGGCTCCACCACGGCGCAGATCCGGCGGCGGCCGGGCCTCGCAGCGCCCCACTTCCTCTCCTCCTCCTCCCTCCAGGCCGGGCGGCGGTTAATGGTGGTGGCGCCTCGAGTCGGCGGCCGGGGAGGGAGGGAGGTGGAGGCGGAGCACCACCACCGGGATCACGGCGAGGAGGACCCCGGCTCCCGGGCTGGACTTCTCCCCCGACCCCGAGCTCCTCCACGAACGGCGGCCCCCTCCTCCCCCATCTCCTCCGGCGGATCTGAGCCCGTGGTGGCGGATCGAGCTGCGGCGGCGATGGCGCACATCCGGATCAGGCTGGCGGCGCGCGCGCAGCCCGCATCCAGCCGGGTCCGATGTGGGCTTTGGGCTTTTTCCTTTTTTTTGTTTTTTAATTTGATTTACCCAGGCGGGCAATCCAACCGCCTCGGGAAATCGTTGATTAAGCGTGATGATAGGTCCGAGGCGGTTGGGTTTGCCAGCCTCGGTAAATCATTTTCAACCATTTGGGAAAAAAATTTGTGTAGTAGTGACACAAAAAACGGCTTGCTTGGTTGCTATCCAAAATTTGCCATGTCAAGGATTTGGCAAGCCAAATCTTGAGCAAAAAAGTTGCCAAAGATTTGGCAAACCAAATGTGAGTAGTTGACAAATTTTGGTAGCCAACCAATTACTAGCCAAAATTATGGCTTGCCAAATCTTTGGCATGGCAAATTTTGATAACCAACCAATCAGGCTCTAATATAAGTTTAAGATCCACAACTTTAGCTCGTTAGGCTCGTAAGCCAGCTCGAGTCAGCTCACAAGCTGGCTCGTTAACTATACTAGGTAGCGTGCCCGTGCGTTGCTACGGGATAGTTAATTTTTTTAAAAAAAAAACATAGATCACATGATAAAATAACAATCTACTGACCTTGTGCCCTCTCATTGCACCTGATTCCATTTGTTCTACTTGCAGCCTTTCAACCTATATAAATTTACAATAAGGGGGGTGTTTAGTTTCCTCCTCAAAACTTTCGTCTATCACATCGAATATTTGACACATGTATAAAGTATTAAATATAGAATAAAAAATAACTAATTGAATAGATTTCGATAACTTTAGAAGACGGATTTTTTAAGGCTAGTCTATGATTTTACAATGTGGTGCTATAGTAAATATGTGCTACAGTAACACATATGCTAATGACGGATTAATTAAGTTTAAAAAATTCATCTTGTGGTTTCCTCGTGAGTTCTGTAATTTGTTTTTCTATTAGTATCCGAAAACCCCTTTTAATATCTCATAGAACATCCAATATAACATGCCAAAACTTAGTTGCTTCACCATCAAATGGACATTTGACAAGGACTCCGAGGTCAAAATAATGCAATATGCTCTAGGAGATTGGGGAAAAGAAACCCACAAGTACTCACCTTGAAGTACCCGAAGAAAGGCAATTTAACAAGTTCCTGTAGGATCAGATGCAGGCCCCCATAAAAGTTGGCATATTTTGCCGTGGGACATTGGAAAAATGCGTAATTGATCGGATCACACCAATAGACTGAGATTTTTTCCAAAGACAACAAGTGCAAGTGGTACTCCCATGCCGCCTTCAAAGGATTGCTCAGTTTTGTAATCCCACGTACAACTATGATTATGTCACTGCCGTTGTAGTTTATCACCTGAATTATAAATCCAAGATGCAAGTGGCATGGTGTGTCAGCTGAGAATGAAAAAATTATGAAAAAAATAAGGGCTCAAATTCTCAGAAGCGCCTAAGGCAATAAAACTTCCAACTGAAGCATATATCAAGACTTGGACTTATCAAAATATCAAAAGGAGAATAGTCTCACTGCAGCAATATATTTGTCCATGCTACAATATGCAGCTCCAACAATATGTAAATTAAAATTTTGGTACTAAAAAAAAATGAAAGATTTTTAATGACTGTGACCATTATGAGCTAAATATATTTCAACATGGTCAAGGAAAACCTGTCTAGCAACAAACTGATCCTTTACAAATTGTATAATGTAGTAATGTTGGAAAACCTGTCTAGCAACAAACTGATCCTTTACAAATTATATAATGTAGTGATGTTGACAAATTAAAATTTTGCAATGATACACACAGGTCTAGCAAACTGAAAGCTTTAAGACGTGTGAAGAAACAACAATATTCCAAAAGCTACACAAACAAACTGTACAGGTGTAGTTGTACTTACAGAATCAGGAGTGTTCTATTGTTTCCCAAGAGCAACTCCTCCAGCAACCATCTGAACTCCATGTGTGGCACGGACAAACACCAAGTATGATGACACGATGCAGGATTTACTGATATAAATCTCATCAAAAAGTCATAATGTTGCTCAACAATTTGTATAGCAGCAGCATTATAAAACCCTTGCCAATAAAGCTCACCTCGGCAATTAGCCCTCATCCTTTAGCCAAACCCTCCAAGACCAGAACATTTGGACCAATATATAAAGACAGGTACTAAACTAAATTAGCATGGTGTCATGAGCAAAATAAAAGCAATAATACTTGTCCTCTAGGACAGAAGAATGCAAGGTGTCTTCTGTATTGAGCTCATCAACACCCAGTCGATCCACCCCAAAACAGCTTATGGAAAGATAATTCGGTTGATGCCAGCACATCTGAAGATGTAATCCCATCATCATACAGTATATCCACAACTGAGATCTCATACTCCATTCAAGATATATCAACAGCTGGCCATTTTCAGACAAAAAGGTTAAAAATTGACAGCAGGTCTATAAAACCAAAGATAAAAAGGACTGCCATTAGTAGCCAATAATACCTGGTAAAGAAAATAATTGGCAGCTTGTGGATGGAATGGCAGTTCACTTCTATATGTAGCTTCAATAGCAGGATCTTTAACAATGCGAGTGCATATTCACGGCTTGCTGCAGGAAAGATGTCTTCAAGATTACCTGGAGCCATTGATTTAACAAAAAGAATGATCCCTACTGCCTAGTGCACAACGCCTAAGCTAAGAAAATCAACTTCCACAAACAGGCGTTTCAGAGTTTGGTGATCCCTTCATTCTGTTCCAAAAAATGCAAGAGCACATGAAAACAAATGTAATACTTAATTAGTTACTGTACCCTACTAAAGCAAAGCCACTATTACTAACCTCCTGTTCTCCGCTTGGGATAAAAAGAAAAAAAAAATCTGCCTCTTGGAAGAAGCCAGGTTTCAGTCATATTTGCCTTCACAGTTTGCACAGGGGTATAGCCGTATAGGAAGCAATGGTTCAGCCAGTGTCATCGTCGATGTGGGCTGGGGCGCTGGGCTCCTGCGGAGATGAAGCTGACGAGAGGAGGCTGCCCTTGCCACGGGCCGGCTGCGGCCACGCAGGGCCACCAGCTGGGAGGGGCGGAGCACCTCAGCGAGACCAGGATGCTGGAGGGGAAGCCGTCTTCGGGCATGGCCAGTGCCACGCGGGGTGTGGACTGTGCCTGCATGAACGGCGAGGTCGACGGTGCGGGTCCTTCTCCTTCCCGGCGAGGCGGCGGAATGACAAAACGGCGTTGCAGTCTTCTCGGTGCTCCATGGGCCGCGGATCGGGGATGGGCGAGGCGGTGGAACGGCCTTGCGCCGGGCACGAACGGCGAGGACGACGGCGGATCCTTCTCTTTCCCGTCGGGCTCGAGGGAGCTTGTCTGGGTCGCGGGCAGCGCCGGCCCTGAATTTTTGGAGGCCCGGGGCGAAACAAAAATCCGGGGCCCTTTATACATACATGTGCTGGATCCTTCCAGATCTCTTGGTGTTTGAATTCTTCTTGAGAAACTTATGGATAGAACCCTTCTGTGATTGTTTTAACTCATCTACTTGTGCTCTCTTTTTCGTTTTCTCACTGTCATAAGCATATTTTCTTGATCTTGATGTCATGATGCTGTTAAAGTTTACAGAAATAATTAGTTCAAAAAAATAACCCATCTACTCTACTCAGCCCTGACTCTACTACTCATGCTGCTGGCTCAGTGTGGTTCACCGCCGATCGTCGATTCGTCATCGCTCGTTAGGGTCGGGCGGAGTCGGCGAGCCGCGGAGATCGCAGTCCTTCGCGTCTGAGGCCAGCATCTCACCTCTCGCGGTCTCGCCGTCGCCCGTCGCGCAACAGTCGTGTGCCGCGCGGCGCGCTCGCGCGTCTCGTGTCCGGCCGGCGGCCGCCGATCCGTGTCGCCGCCGCGGACGAGGACTCGCGGACGCGGAGTCGAGACGTGTGTTTACGTCTGCGTGTGGCTTCTCGCGGACACCAGCTAGTATTTTCTCGCTTTTTTTAATACGGATTCGGACTCGAGAAAGCCAGGAATTGCAGGCTGGCAACGATTCAGTACTGGACCAAATACTACTACTAGTATTATACTACCAGGTGTTGCATACTTGGGGTGGGGCCCTGCCTGATTGGGGGCCCAGGGCGGCCGCCCCGCTTGCCGCGCCCAGGGCCGGGACTGGTCGCGGGCGACCCCTCGTTCCTCGCCGTTCGCCCGGCCGGCTTGAGGGAGTAGCGTCGACGGCGGAGCTGGGCGCGGCTGCTGGCGGCGGAGCTAGGGCGGCAGGTCGAGCGCGGGCGCAGGCCTGGTAGGTCGACGGCGGATGCCTCGCCGCGTCCCTACCAGTCGCCCTTGACCTTGGCGCCGGGCTCGAGTGAGCTTGTCGGGGTCGCAGCCGATCCTCGTTCCTCGCCCGTTCGCCGGCCGGCTTGAGGGAGCAACGCCGACGGCGGAGCTGGGCGCGGTGGCTGGCGGCGGAGATGGGCGGAAGGCCGGGAGCGCCGCGCAGGTCTGGGTCGGCCGATCCTCAGTCCCCGCCGTTCGCCCGGCCGGCCTGAGGGAGCAGCGGCGACGGGGGCGGCGAGGAGAGGGCGGGGGGTCCGGAGATTCATCTGGAGATCGACGTGGGGAGGCGGAGCGATATATTTCCTTCCGTTGGTTGGCTGCATGTACATCAGTCAATTTTCCTTGCGTTAATTCCGTACGTTGGTTTTCCTTCCGTAATTTCCTGCCGCAATTGGTTTTCCTTCCGTAATTCCGTCGGCAGCGCTCGACTCGCACAGCAGAACGACGGAGCGGACAGAGAATGACCGCACCAAAGAGCGATCTTACTTTTACCCTTTTTATTTGTAGAGATGAGCTAGAATGCTAGCTCATGCTCATTGAAAAATATAAATGAGCCGAGCTAAGCGACAAGCAAACCGAATCAAGCGAGCTACCGAGATATGAGCTTTTTGTCCTGCCCTGAATAATCATACCAAAGCAAAGGAGTTGTTAAGATTTAAATTGGAAAGGCTGGAAGAACAAAAAGATTTATACCGGAGGCAAAGCGTGAAATTTCACTAGCTTGAAAAAAGGATCTTAGGACTCATCCCCACCCCCCCAAATCCAGTACTGTATGCTTCAGAAAGGAAGAGGAGTCGTATTGATTGTGACACTCATTTTTCTCCACCAGTATTCTGATATTATGCAAAGATCAGAATAGAACTTCCTTTTTCTAAAAAGAAAAAATAAAAAGGAATCAGCTACATGCAGCCCATATCACCACACTCGCAGGAGCAGAGATGGTTGTTGAGTTGGAAGATTGGCCTCTCTCTCGAGCGCTCATTGTCCAGGCTGCCGGCCCAATGAAAAGCCCAAATCCAGTTGGAGATGAAGCCAGCCGGCACAGCCCAGCCTAGCCAGGAGTCCTGCTGATATACCATCTCTGCTGAGAGTGAGAGCCAACGACAACGAACGCACCTACAAAGTTGTTGGTTGTTGTTGTTGCCCCGTCTGCTGCTCCCTCGAGCGACGCGATCACGCGAATGCCCCCGCTCGGTTCAAGTATGTAAGTTGCCCTCGACGCAGGTTGCTGTAGTGCTGTCTGCCTCTCCACGGGTTGTTGGTACATGCATGCATGCATGCGGCAGCACTTTTTTCCTTCCATATATTTTTTTTGAAAATAAAGCACCACAAGATTTTTCTGCTCAACATTGAGCAAGATACATATCTCCATAAAAATCAAGCAAGAAATATATATAAGCATAATGTTCTTATCCTGACAACAAATTAAGAATCATCCTCGATCAGCCAATCTCATCTTGTCGCCCTACCGGCCATCTCATCAGTGATTGTGAAACATCAACAACAGCCACATCCACCAGCGGAAACGAAGAAAGGCGAAAACAAGGCTATGCAAAAGCAAAATTAGCTGACGACGACACAACAGAGATGCGGCCCTCAGATGGAATATCCCACACCTTCTTCGGACTTCGATTCTTGCTTGATCCATTGAGCTAGTAATAACTTTTAGTAAGTAGGAGTACTACTTAGAATTAGAAGGTACTGTAGGATATGTGATCAACTAAGATCGTCTAGTCTATTGATTCGTTTAGTTTATCTCCCTTGATGTTAATGTGTCCTCTTGCTTTTGAAGCGAGTCTTAGCTTGAATTTCTCTAGTCATCTGGTCAACTATATAAAACGAAGTTTGGCAAAGTAAAAGGTGGCACACTACGTACTGCTCAATCATAACAGTTAGTGTGTGTGTAATATATATATATATATATATATATATATATATATATATATATATATATATATATAGGGCAGGGCTATTGGGAGCCTAGGGCTTCCTATTGCTTAGGGAAGCCCCCAGCCAACCCCCACCAACCCAGCCAAACCACCCGACCAGGAGCAACCCACGCGTGGGCGGGTGGGCGCGCGGGTCGGGGCGGGTGGGCGCGTGGCGCCTTGTCCCCCCAGCCGCCGGCGCGCACGGCCGGGTGGGCGCGCTCCCCCGGGCGACGCTGCGTGTCGCGTCTGCCGCTTTCGCGGAGGCATCGCTGGCGCGTGGCGCACGCGTGCGCCCGGGACCCAGGCGGACGTACGTCGCGTGGGTAGGGCGGGGTTTGTGTACAGAATGCATAAAAACTCTACGAACCATGTATATGGATCCACATACGTAATACAATGCATACGAACCTGGTGTTTTGAGTCATACGAACCTTAGAACGGGTATTCAAACATACGTGGTTATAGATCTGATGGGGTGCGTGTACAGAATGCATATAAACTGACAGTACCATGTATATGGAAGTCATTACCAATACCATGCATACAAATAGGATGTCTTGTGCCATACAAATATTCTATTCGGTACTCACACATACATATGATTACAAAGTCCGGTTCACAGTGCATGCCTACAATTATGTATAGGAAAGCATAATCAATACCATACATACGAACCTTTAGTCTTGTGGCATAAAAACCTTACAACAGGCATTGAAACGTACGTGGCTACAGATCTGGTGGGGTGCGTGTACAGAATGAATATAAACTCACAGTACCATGTATATGGAAGCCATTACCAATACCATGCATACGAACCTGTTTTCTTGTGCCATATAAATATTCTATTGGGAACTCACACTTAGATATGATTACTGTCCGATTCACAATTCACAGTGCATACCAACAATTTTGTATAGAAAAGAATAACCAATACCATACATACGAACCTGTTGCCTTGTGCCATACAAACTTTGCAACAGGTATTCAAACGTAGCACGTTAAAGATTTGGCGGGGTGCGTCTACAGAGTGCATACAAACTCACAGTACCATGTATTTTGGAAGTTATAAGAAATACTATGCATACGAACCTCCATTCAAACACATAGTTGTATAATTACAACACCCATTTTTTAAGTGTTGTAGAAACCCCACAGTGCATGACAACCCTCCCGGAGCCTCTCCACTGGGGGGGGGGGATTTATTCGGGGAATGCCCGTGGCCCACCAACCCACCCCCCAACCCCTATAGGGGGGATGTTTATATAACTAAGGAAGAGTGCATACAACCCTCCGGAGCCTCTCCACTGGGAGGATTTATTCGGGGAATGCCCGTGGCCCACCAACCCACCCCCCAACCCCTATAGGGGGGATGTTTATATAACTAGGGAAGAGTGCATACAACCCTTCCGGAGCCTCTCCACTGGGGGGGGATTTATTCGGGGAATGCCCGTGGCCCACCAACCCACCCCCAAACCCCTATAGGGGGGATGTTTATATAACTAGGGAAGAGTGCATACAACCCTCCCGGAGCCTCTCCACTGGGGGGATTTATTCGGGGAATGCCCGTGGCCCACCAACCCACCCCCCAACCCCTATGGGGGGGATGTTTATATAACTAGGGAAGAGTGCATACAACCCTCCCGGAGCCTCTCCACTGATTCGGGGAATGCCCATGGCCCACCAACCCACCCCCCAACCCCTATAGGGGGATGTTTATATAACTAGAGAAGAGTGCATACAACCCTCCCGGAGCCTCTCCACTGGGGGGATTTATTTGGGGAATGCCCGTGGCCCACCAACCCACCCCCCAACCCCTATAGGGGGGGATGTTTATATAACTAGGGAAGAGTGCATACAACCCTCCCGGAGCCTCTCCACTGGGGGGATTTATTCGGGGAATGCCCATGGCCCACCAACCCACCCCCGAACCCCTATAGGGGGGGATGTTTGTATAACTAGGGAAGAGTGCATACAACCCTCCCGGAGCCTCTCCACTAGGGAGGATTTATTCGGGGAATGCCAGTGGCCCACCAACCCACCCCCAACCCCTATAGGGGGGATGTTTATATAACTAGGGAAGAGTGCATACAACCCTCCCGGAGCCTCTCCACTGGGGGGATTTATTCGGGGAATGCCCGTGGCCCACCAACCCACCCCCAACCCCTATAGGGGGGGATGTTTATATAACTATGGAAGAGTGCATACAACCCTCCTGGAGCCTCTCCACTGGGGGGGGGGGAATTATTCGGGGAATGCCCGTGGCCCACCAACCCACCCCTCAACCCTTATAGGGGGGATGTTTATATAACTATGGAAGAGTGCATACAACCCCCCTGCAGCCTCTCACCGGGGGGGATTTATTCGGGGAATGCCCGTGGCCCACCAACCCACCCCCCAA
The DNA here is from genome assembly GCA_015844335.1 of Chrysopogon serrulatus. Lineage (NCBI taxonomy): Eukaryota > Viridiplantae > Streptophyta > Magnoliopsida > Poales > Poaceae > Chrysopogon > Chrysopogon serrulatus. The sequence continues at coordinate 70,925 of JADLZL010007156.1, forward strand.
CCCCTATAGGGGGGATGTTTATATAACTAGGGAAGAGTGCATACAACCCTCCCGGAGCCTGAATATTGGGGGGATTTATTCGGGTAATGCCCGTGGCCCACCAACCCACCCCCAAACCCCTATAGGGGGGATGTTTATATAACTAGGGAAGAGTGCATACAACCCTCCCGGAGCCTCTCCACTGGGAGGGATTTATTCGGGGAATGCCCGTGGCCCACCAACCCACCCCCCAACCCCTATAGGGTGGGATGTTTATATAACTAGGGAAGATTGCATATAACCCTCCGGAGCCTCTCCACTGGGGGGATTTATTCGGGGACCGTGCGTGGAATGAGATTTGTATGCGGGATATATGTACGTTTGTACACACCCCGACTTTGTATGCATCTTTGTTATGGCATTTATGCGTATTCGGTATCGTGGGCCATCGCCGCGTCGCATTGGTGCGCACGTGGGCGCGGGCCGAGGGAGGGCGGTGTCGGCCAAAGCAGTGGGCGGTGTCGCCAGCGGGCGGGCGGTGTCGAAGCGCGTGGGCGCTGGAGGCCCTGTCGGCCCCTAATTTTTAGGGTCCATGTGCATCATATGTCGGTCCCCGGATCGATAGGCGACACGCACAATTATACAAGATTGATATCAAAAAGCATACTTTTATTGCTTCGGGAAAACATGATACATTGTTCGGGTTTACATAGCTTGGGCCACTAGCCTTACATATTATATATCAGAGTCTATGACAGCGGGTCTATACTATCGTGGCTCTATTCCTACAGGCAACCTGGAGTACGGACAAAACCCTAGCTATTCCTATATCACGAACATCGTAGTCCTAAGCGTAGTCCTAGTGTAGCTTCTTCATGTAGTCATGTGGCTCCGTCTTCATGTATTCTTCGGCGTCCTATCCTCGCGTAGCTCCAGTAGTCCATCTTAGTGTAGGCTCTCGAACGGCTTCATTCTCGGATATACTCCTGCAGCTTCCTGCCTAAAAACATAGGGAGAAGGGGGGTTGAGTACATACGTACTCAGCAAGCCCTAACTTTGGGTGGAGGTTAAATGTGGAGGGGTTAGTGGTAAAGGTAATAGTTATAATTATGGGTTGGGCCCTGGTAGGGTATTCACCATCCTCACCAGTTCCTGAATTAAGTTATGGTTACCAAATTGTTAATACGTCTTACCAGATTATCCATTGGTGTTGTAGTCTAATCATAGCGTCTCATCCCGGCATCTGCCCATTCCAAGGACGTGGCTATTCGAATAGATTTAAGAAAACTCTGCAGAGGTTGTACACTTTTCCCCACACGGTAATTACGATTCCGCCCATGGCCAATGGTTAGAAAAGAACTACCGAGATCCCGTACCCGAAAGGGCGCTAACTTAGGTTTCCATACACTTCCACTACGGCGCTCAGGGGTTGGGGAAGAGTTGGACGAGGAAGATCACTCAGCATCCTACGCCCAACCCGGACATGGAAGCTCACTCGCAACCCATGCCCTCACACACCTTGTGGAAGATCACTCAGCATCCACACTTAAAAGAGAATATATATTTATAGCTCGCGAAAGTGCACTCAAGAGTTTTTACGTGGAAGATCACTTAGCATCCACGCCCAACCAAACCATGGAAGATCACTTAGCATCCTACGCCGTCTCCTGCTCTACCGTTTGCCTACACCAGCCCCCTAAGTGGAAATGCACTTCAACCTAACGGGGTGTGGGATCAAGCCTACCCATATAGACGTGTGGCTGTACGAAATATCACACAGGGATGAATAAGAGACTATGAACCGGTCCTTAGGGGTGACTAAAACAGGTATCTCCGACAGGATATTCTTCGCAGACATATCCGCCAAGTAATCTACACCTAGATTACCCCTACCCGTTTCAAGTCATAGCATATATAGTCACTTTATCCGGTTATCTCATTATCACATTATCACATTAGCACATTATCACTTATCACATTTTCTCATCATAAATATTCATATGATCTTTATCAAAGGGTCGTTGTAAAAGTAGGATAGAAGGATGGTAGGAATGTGGAAATTAGGACTTGCCTCCGCTCGCTGACGAGTATATCCAAGGGTCTTGATTCCTTCGCTTCTGTCTCCAATGTCCTGGTGTAGCGGTACTTCGTCTTGGTGTAGCGGCACTTCGTCTTGGTGTAGTAGTAATCCTTCAAAGTCTTGACATCACCATGCTTCAGGGATCCATCGGGTCCTTGTACGTCTTCTAGTCTACGCGATCTATTGCTTGACAAACAAGAGGGCAAAAACAAACAATGCATACACAACAAGCATAACTAAGCAAGCACGATCAACCAAAACAAGGAGGGGGATCCTAACGGGGTTGGTTGTAGGTGGTGGATGGGTTTATTCTAATTCTATCATTACTATGTGAACTTGAAGTAAGAGGTAGATAAAGATTATCTATCCAACTAAAAGGCTCCTACGGGCTGGGTTAGCGTGGTGTGGTTATCTGATGGAAAACCAGACCATATTATTATCTTTCACTATTATGTGAACCCGAAAGAGGAAGACGACCAAGTCATCATAGATAGCTTGGCCTACTTGTAGGTCCACTAGGGTTTGGCGGGGTTAACTAAACGGGAAGGTAGGGTCTAGGTGGTTTGGTACGGGCATATGTAGTTATATACCCGCACGTAGGGTTTAGGCTAGGTATAGATAGGCGGTGGCTAAGGTTAGTGACATGTATGCGTACGCATATACGCCTAGGGTTAGCGACGCATACGCACATGCATATGTATGCGCCTAAGTTTAGGTTAGGGTGGAGGGTAGGGTTAGCCACACATAGGTATATGCCCCGATATATATAATTGTATATATAGGACTTACCATACATGTGTGTACATATATACGGGGTTAACTATTACTACGGTGAAAGATTATTCCTAGGGTTAACTATGGTGGTACGGAGTTAGCCACACAGGGGCGTGTCCGGTTATCGGACATGTCCGTGCGTGTGTGTGAGTATACTCGAGTATTCGTGTACGTGTCAGGTGTACATGCATACGCGAATATACGATGCAAGGTTGTGTTAGCGGGTTGATGCAACTACGGGCTAGCGAAAAGAAAAGCAAATATATCTAGAATTTAAATGGGCACCAAAAATAGAAACAATGACATGGATAAATAGGGCATGATTTTATAAGAATTTTGGTGGAAGAATTTCTAGAATCAAAGTTGGGATGGAGGAGATATGAATTTATCAAAGTTTAATTATGGAAAGGGAATTTGGAATATACTTTGGGATTATTTTTGGAAAATAGGGTGATGGAAATGAGTGGGAAAAATATTGGGTGGAGTCTGGGGTGTACCTAGTTTATTTGGAAATTTTCTGGGAATTTTCTGGATAATGGTAAATGGGTTTTCACTCTCCGTACACCTTTGCTTTCGGCACGCGTAGCATTTATCTATTTGGCCGACGCGTGGGTCAGGGCAGGCGTGGTCAGCTGCTGCTACTGTGCTCATGGACCATGTGCCGATCGGTGGACTGCTGGCCTTTGTGCCTTTATTCCACGTGAGCCATGCTCATGGGAGAAAAGGGGAAGGGAGTGGAGCGGCTGTTGCTGCTGCCTTGCGGGGCCCATGGAGCGAGGTGGCGCCCCCTGACTGGCTGCCCGGTGTGAGTGGAGGATGTCATCATCGTCGTTTCACCCGCCCGTCGTCTGTTCTCCTGCTCGTCCTTCTCAGACGGAAAGGCAGAAAGGAAAGAGGAGAAAGGAAGAGAGAGGGAAGGAGGAGGAAGAAATGGAGGGAGCTCGTCGGGCAGGGAAGGAGCGCCGGGGAGCGCTATTTATAGCCGGCGGGCGGCCACAGTAAGGCGGTTCGCCGGAGAAATATCTCCGGTGACCGTTGGAAGCTGCCAGGGAAACGACGATGGAGAGAGGCGGTTCCATGGAGGGAATGAGGATGAGCTCGCAACCGGACAAAGAAGAGAGGCGGTTCGCCCGAAAATATCTAGACCGGAGCTCCCCACATGCTCAGCTTGCAGCCGTACGCGGTATTTGCGTCGATGCCCAAGGTAGAAGACGATGATGACAGGTGGGGCCCGCGTGTAAGTGGGAGAGAAGGGAAAAGAGGGAGGCGCCTGCTGCTGGGCTTGCTGGGCTGCGCGGCATTCCGGCCCAAGAGAAAAGGGAAGGAGGGGAAAGGAAGGGCGCCGGCCGGGCTGGCCGGGCTGGTGGCTGCCGCCTGCATTCTTTGGGCCGGCCCGGCCGGAAATGAGAAGGGGAGGAGGCAGGCCAGCAAGGGAAGAGGGAGAGGGATTGAGCCCGAGATCATTTTCCCATTTACGAATTCCCTTTCAATTTCTAGAAAATAACTAAGGCACAATTTGAATTAGGATTTAATTGGAGAATGTGAACTTGGAAAGTTTGGGAGTATTTCAAGGAAAGGTCAAGGGTAGTTTTCAAGGGAATGATCAAGGAATTTTATTTGGAAAGGATGGCAAGGAATTTGAGAGGAGGTCAAGGGGATATTAGTTGGAGGGAATTTTGGGAAGGGATCAAGAGAGAATATTCTGGTGCCAAAATAAATTCTAGAGAGCAAACAAATACCCAAGCAAGCATTCATCAAATCATTCAAGGCAATCAATCATTCACACAAACCAAACAATCAAGCATGCGATGCATATGGTGAATTTTAATGCAAGGGTTTTGGGAAAGATTTTTAAACATGGTTTTTTGCGGAAAATAAACTAATCAAGTTTTAATTTGTTGTAAATTATAAAAAGTTCAAATTTTTAGTGATTTTTAAAATAATGCAAAAAAACACGGGTGTTACACCGGCCAGCGTGGGCGCTATTGGGTCTAGTTGGACCTGACCAGGACAGGATGGCTGGGGCTTCCCCTATGTTATTGTAAGCCCAGGGGGCTCTATATATATATATATATATATATATATATATATATATATATATATATATATATATATATATATATATATATATATATATATATATCAGCCGCCATCGTGGTCGTGTAATATATTGTTCACTAAATCAGTCAACATACTCAAATATATGTACAGGCTTTAGGACAACATGTTTCCACGTCAGTACTTAACATTCACTAAAGCCTACGTTGCCTAGATACGGATACGAGTATGGGATACGATACGTATCGGACACGCGGATACGTCTTTTGCCAAAAAACAGTGACACGGGGATACGGCAAGTGTATTTTATAAATAACTTAATAATGAAAATTCAGTGAATTTCCCAAAAAGAAATTGAGGGTTCAATTATATTTATGTATAACATCATATGCCAAGGAATAATTATATCTACATTAATGTGATCTAACTCGAATTAAATATTATCCTTCCGCATCTATAATTTTATTTTGTAGCTGTTGAAGAACTAGTGCAGTCTAATTTGGACGGACTTCAAATCTTTAATCCCAACGTTGCATATTCAAAGTAAATGTGTTTCAACTCCACAAAAAGATCCATAGAATTCTTCAACACACAGGAAATGATCTAGATTCTAGATTGTAAGTGTAGAATGCAGACTCGGGCACTAAGAGGAAGCAAGGAACGGTGGAAGAGCAAGTACAGGAATGCAAGAGGAAGCAAGGAACGGTGGAAGAGCAAGTACAGGAATGCAAGAGAAGGCGCTCACGGGATCACGGCTGGCCGCCGGCTGCTTGTTCGACAGCTCGAGAAATGAACAGAGAGAGAAAAAAGAACGAGAAGAGACGGCGAGAGGCAGTGGCGAGGAACTCGCCTGCTTTGAAGGTTTCGCTACTGGCCGAGAACGAGGAGACTTGCTTGGGATGGAGCTCACCACCGGCTACTGGTCGCTTGGTCGTCAACTCGAGATGCGCATCCATGCGCCATGGCCGTATTCAGTTTCATCCAGCTGTGTCCGATACGAGTATCCATCACAGCACGTATCCAGATTTTCAAATACGGCTTGGATACGTATCCAGCCCGTATCCATGACGTATCTGTATCCGAGAAGTATTGGATACGCGATACGTCACCCCCCTCGGCGTATCCGCGCTTTATAGACTATAAAGCAGTCGGCATACTCACGGCTAAGATCAACTTTCGTATTCATTCGACACTCAGTATTCAATAGTTTAATAATTATTTAATGATTTGTTAAGTACAAAGAATATGATGGATAGGCAATTATACTCCACTAGAGTCCGTACCATTATAGCGGCAATAGCAGAACAATTGATAACATCGTAGTGGTAGATCCTTGAAAAGCTATAGTGTGGTACTAGCTACAAAATGGTGTCTAGATACAATACAAGTGCCCTTAAAAATGAAGTATATATTGTGACGTGCTCAAATAGTAGAGGACTTTAGGCTTATAAGTTTGGTTCACTCTTGTGCTAAATTGTTTTCTAAGATGCTGAAGCACACACAGTAGGGGGGAAAAATCCTTATGGTGGTAGAAGGCTTGCAAACCAACCGTTGGATCAGGACGTTGCACACCATTTGTATGATGAGATTATTTTGAGTTTTCTTAGTCTTTGGGAGTTCATTCAAGATTTAGACTTGGATTTGTCCACCTCCATGGAGGATGAGATCACACAGGTCATCCATGGTAGGGGGGGGGTGTTTCACTCTGCCAAGTTGACCTACTTCTAATTCAATGTATACTATTTGATTACCTCGTATTTGGCGTGCATGTGCACCTTCAAGGCACAAGTTTTTTTTCCTTTGGCTCGTTCTTGAAAGGCTAGTTTTGATGGCGGATCAACTTCAATGCTGCAAGTGGCCAATGAACTATTTATGTCGATTATGTGTGCGTAACCTAGATACGCCTAAACATCTCATCATGGAATGTTGGTTCAGTTGTGTTATATGGATTGCCGTGGGTCCTAGACCTACAATGCATCCATTTATTTGCAAAGCTTGGATTACTATATGTCGTTCTTTTGGTCTAGTGCACTCAGCTTTCCAAAGACTTCAACTCATGGCAAAGGAGCTCGAAGCCATTCTCACTATAGACTATATTGAACTAAAGAAACCAGAGGATTTAAAAAAACTCTCTAGAGAGCCTTGGCACAGGTGTGGTCCATGGAGTATGGGATGATGCTAGATTTGTGGTGCTTGGTGGGTCAAAGTCCCTTCATTCCTCGTTGGCACCCATACATTGAGACCAATCTTTTAGGTTTAGCCTGTTGGACTATTTACTCATGTAGGGACTTGTGCATATTTTTCACTTGTAAAACCCTACTCTTTCCTTATTAATACATGCCATGTTTCATGTCTTTCAAAAAAGGACATCCTTATTAGTGATGTTTACTCACATACAAGTATTTGTAGAATATACATAGTTTATGGAGGTCGTTAGGGAAAAAAATGTTCTCCGGTATGGTGAAAATATATCTTTTTTAATTTATCGATATATAAATTTTGGATTTTTACCTCAAATATGTAGTATCTATTAGAAACTTTGTAAGATGGAATATTGATAACAACTAATGATACTCTGAATTGAGTTAGTAGATCAGTTGGTGTCATAATTTAGAGGCGACATGATTTAATGTGATCGCCACATTAGGATCATAGTTTTTCTAGCTCGACAAGATTAGGTGAAGTGGTGAACATTATGAGCTGCCATTCACATGGTTGTTGCGCTTTCATCATCAAATATTTACTTAAAATGGCAATGCTAAGGCTTTCAGCGAATATGAGTCGTATGCTAGTTTCTTTTAGCAAATATGAGCCGTACCTAGTTTCTACTAAGCATTATTTTCATGGGTCATTCACTCATTGTTTCATAGTTTAAGCATATTTTTCTTCATTTGTCTAGTTGTACTAGCTAGGCATTCCTCAGTACTTTTACTCTAGCTTAGATTGGTTCCTTCTTTTTAACATGATTAAAATTACAGTTACTTCATTTGTCAGCAATTACATGGTTTTGGCCCCTCCTCATTTGGTCATTCTCTGCTGCTGAATTCAGCAGATAAATTCCTTGTTGGAGTTCTTAAGTAATAACCAGAATGTACAAGTTCTCCAAGTGATGTGGGGGTTCTCCTAGTGTTTAGCATTCAATATTTAGTATGAGCTTTTCCCTACCAAATGCCTTCTAGTGATGACTCCCATGTGCTAAGATTGGTGCTACTATTCTTATTATTGCTTTGTGCACTAGGAGAACTCCACCATTTTGGTAGTGAATGCACGCAAGATTTCTGATAAGGATAACAACTTTTGTATCAACTACACTTGGAAACTACAGCATATGCCAACTTGTTTTAACATTCAAAATATTTTGACATGTGTCACAAATATTTCCAGAAAATGAAGTGCACATAACATGGAGCTTTTCAATGACTCTTGTTAATAAGGTTTTTAAATGGTTGTATCAACCAACACATGAACTCTTCTTTTGGCTCTTAGTCAATAATAGACTTAGCGAAGGGAACCTCTAGCCAAACGAAAAATATGGACCTTCGAGTTATGATTTTTTATGTGCAAATCAAGTAGTGGAAAAATCTTGTGATCTTCTATTTCTATATATATTGTGACTTTGCACAACAATGCTGGGCACTCCTAAATATTCAGATAGCCACACAGAGGTAAGCATATGAAATTTTGAGAGCTTAAACAATGCAATTATCAGACCCTTTCTATTTGAAATAATCATTCTAATGGCTTGTAGAATCTGGATGTCCAGAAATTAGCTGTATTTTAGAGGAATATAAATTCAGCTGACTAGCCGTTCAGCTGTGAAGCTAACTTTGGGAGAGTTTTGCATGCCTTGGTTACATATCCATGGAAGAAAAAAGGTATATGCTTCAAAGAGAACAATGGCCAAAAACCTTCTTGTAATTCATTTTCCCTTTTTGTTCCTTTGTAATAACTCCTTTATGTTAATATTAGATCTAGTACGTAAGGGGCAGACCCGTTGGAGCTAAAGGGGTGAACCGAAGAGGTATTCCTTTAGAATAAAGTGAGCTATGGGAAAAGTGTACTTGTATGATGATTTGATTAATTTGGTCTGAGAAAATCAGAAAACATGCTATAAATGCTAGCAATGGGCAAGGCAATAATGTTATTGAAAAACTATATTTACTTAGGGTGCATTTGAAAGGGTTCCAAATTTTTTGTACACGTGCGTTCCGGATTTAGATTCCCTTTAGAAACATTTCTCTGATGAATCAGAATCAGAGTTTCTCGCTGCCAAATGCATCCTAGCAAAACCTATATTTTAGGAATCAAAGCCTTCCATTACCTTTTGTTTCCCTTTTTTTGACTTCAATCGTGACCAGTTGGTGCGTATAAGGTGTTGATCACAATCCGCTAACTAGTGAACTAGTGATCATGCATTATTTCCCTAAAGAAAGGTGATCATGCATCATGTACAAAGCAAATAAAAGAGACATTGGCACACGACACGTGACAACATAATGCTCTGGACACTGGTGATCGTTTAACACGTGAAAGTCGTATCTTTTTCTTTATATCGATCAACTGCAGGATAGTCAATTCAGAACTTCAGATAAGATTGCAGCATCATGTTCAGGTTCCTATCGATGACACATGGCGAGTATTGGGTTATTTGTCGATCATAATTTGCTGTCGGCCGGTTGTTATGAACTTCTGATGGTGTTCTGGTAAAATTTGATTCGGGCCGGGCATTTATATCATCTCTTGCTTTCTACCGTAAGAGTTATTAGATTTCTATATGTTTAGCCAATTGCAACTCCTCAATAGATGCTTGTAGTTTTGGTATTCATAACAACTTCTGTGGGAGTATGCAATTACAGTCAGTACTGGAAATCTTGAATTGCATGTGTCTTGACTGAGCATCTCATGCCAAGTTTTCAACAAACAGACGAGAACAACCGAGTTGGCCTAGATGCGAAAAAATATGTGCACTTCTCCACTAACACTTGCCTGGCCAGATGAGACGCATATCCATATTAAAGAGTAGTAGGCATGCTAATTATATATTCTAAGTGCAGTTCCAATCCAATTTTTATCGGCTGATCATACATCCACGCACCTACCCTCTCTCACTAGCTTTGTTGGAAAACAATAACAAGGATCCTGTGGCCACCACCATCTACAGTTTTGCTACCCAGGCAGGTCTGTTGTAGGGTGCAGAGTTGGCGAGAACATTCAGAACCAGCACAACATGCACTAATTCCGTTGTGGATCTCTACATGCTTTCAACATGCGAAAAGGTTCATTTGCTTGTTCCATCGGTCACCTATTCTTCCATCGTAATCGTCACTTGTCATGCATCACATCACCCAACGCAACAAGAAAAGAAACGCGAACATATATGCAAACAATAATACAATAGATATAATGTTGACATGAAACAGTATGTATGCTTATATTAGTTTCTTAATGAAAACATGCATTCCAGTAGCTTTGCACGCAAAGTAGTGAGTGCCGTTGGGGCTCCAAATGTTAACAGCTGAGCCACTAATGCAGCTCCTACTGAATAAGTTGGGATCGACTCGGATCGCTTGCTTGTCATCCTTTTCTTCCTCTCTCATCTCCATCAGTGGATGCTCTGATCACCCGTCACTAAACTCCCTTCCCGTGCTTCTCGCATTGCCTGACTCAGAGTCACCTCCTCAGTGCCCAGCATTTCCCATCAGCCTTCTTCCTCCTCCACCATTGGCTCAGCACTGATTAGCCGACGGCGTGCCGCACTACCGGATCTATCCGGCCGGATTATCCGTGTCCTGCACACCGTACCGGAACAAGGCATATGCTCTTACGAGGTTCCCATGCCGGTGGTGCCGCTGCCGCTGCGCGCCTTTTATGCAGCCAGTGGTGTAGGCTAGTATATATAGGGTTCCACTGGCCGCGCCTCCCCATGTCCATTCCAGAGTTAGTTAGTTGTATAGCTAGAGACTTGGTTGTAGCGTCTGTCGTAGCAGCAGCTAGCTAGGAAATGCTGCTGCTTGCCAAGATGGGTGGCGGCGCCGCCAAGGCCTACGCCGCCGTCGTGCTGATCAGGCTCATGTACTCCGGCATGCACGTCATGAGCAAGGTGGCCCTGGACCAGGGCATGAACCCGCTGGTGTTCCTCTTCTATCGCCACACCACGGCCGCGCTCGTCCTCATCCCTGTCACCTTTGTTCTCGAGAGGTGCGGTCGTCGTCCTCGATCTCCTCCTAGTGCTGGTGCCTTGATATGTTGTGTGCCCTTCAGCTGGCGTTTTGTTCTGATCGATGATGTTGTTTTGCGCAGGCGAAAAGCTAAGCCGGTTACGTTCAAGATTGGATGGAAGATGTTCATACATGCCCTATATGGGTAGGTTCAGTTTTATACTCTAGAGTGAGATGTGAAAGCAATCTAAGGGTTATGTTCTTTGTTTACTCTTTGCCTTGTCAGTATGCTCTGTTTAAGTCACAGGACACCTGAAGTTCTGAAAAAAAAAAGGCTTTGGTTGCAACACTGTACTGTACTTTATAATTATAATTTGTTATGTAGAATTCAGCTCCTTGTTTGTCTGCTTTACCTGAAATGCTTTAATATATATATATTTTTCTCAGGGTGACAGCATGTGGTGACTTGTTTAACCTTGGCCTCAACTACGCTTCTGCTACGTCGTCATCGGCATTGTACAATGTTCAACCGGTGGTCACATTCATCCTAGCCGTCATATTTGGGTAATAGACTACTTGACTCTCCCAGTACTACCCTATAACAAATGACAGGAAACAAGACGCATGATCATACCTTAAAACAAGCAGTGTTTCAGTATACCAACTGAAGAAACATGTATACTACCTGTGGCTGTGACAGGATGGAGACTCTGAAACTGACTCGGTTCCATGGCAAAGTGAAATTCGCGGGCATCCTGTTCTGCATCGCTGGCGTCACCATTCTGGCCTTCTACGAGGGCCCCATGTTCAGATCCTTCAACCATCACCATCTCTTTCAGAACGGCAGCAGCAGCCCCTCTGGAGCAGGAGACACACACTCCAAGAAGCAGTGGGTCTTGGGGATCTTCCTCATGACACTGTCCAACGTTCTAGCAGGCCTGTGGACTGTGCTTCAGGTACACAACTTTTCATCTACCCGTTTTCAGACTCGATCGGCACTGCTGTGCAGACTCCTGACCACAGTGTTTATGGGAGGCTTTGCCGTAATACTCCCAAATAACTTTGAGCCGTTCTTTTGATTTGATCATATGGTTATAATTACCTATCACCTCCTCTCCTAAGACGTGTAATAATACAGTAAGTAATGAAAGTTTTACATATAAAAATCTGTTTTGTAGATTTGATTCATGCATGCATGATGTGATGAATATAGTAAATCTTTTTTATTTTGCAACTTTAGACATGTAATTTTGCATGAATGTGATTTATTACATGTTTGGCAACGTGACGTGTACATAATTTGCATGTGATGTGTGACTACTGATAAGGTGTCGAAGCGAGAGATGATGAGTGGGGTAATGACGTGATGTGATTGGATAACATGTGAATTTTTTTTTTAACAGTTCTTTTTAATGTGAATAAAAAATAAATGTCTGCGTGAGACATGTTAATGAAATATGTGACATCAAAATGTACCATAGTTGAGTTGGCGTTCCAGCTAATTCTATCGTTTTTCTTTTGAAAGAAAGAAAGAAAGAAAGAAAATCTAATTCTGTTACTCAAACTAACCAAACCAGGGGCCACTGATAGAGGACACCTCGAAGCTGATGAACACGACGCTCCAGATCTCGTGGGCGTCGGTCCAGGCGTTCCTGGTGGCCGTTGCGGTGGAAAGGGACTTCTCCAAGTGGAAGCTGGGCTGGAACGTCGGCCTCGCCGCCATCATTTACAGCGTAACTCAGCTTTCATTTACAGAGCACTGTCCATCCAAAGAACGAAGCAAAATCAAGAGACGTCCAATACAACCGATCGATGCATTTCTCTGAACTGAACACGCTGTCGTGTGCATGCAGGGCGTGATTGTGACTGCGCTCTCCTACTACATGCAAATGTGGACGATCGCCAAGAGAGGGCCGGTGTTCCTGGCCATGTCCATGCCGCTCACCTTCGTCTTCACCATCGTCATTTCCTCCTTCATCATAGGGGACGCAGTCAGCCTAGGAAGGTTGGTATATTTAGTTGCGTGTTTCGATCGTAGTACTGAACTTTTTAGTATCTGATTATTAATTCCTTGTATTGTAACCGTATGCACCAATTTGCAGCATCTTTGCCGGGGCGTTGCTGGTTGGAGGCCTGTACAATGTGTTCTGGGGCAAGAGCATCGAGGAGCGAGACGACCTGAACAAGATCAGCGCCGCCGCCGCCGGCAAACCCGGCGGGCTTGAGCTGCCGCAGCAGCAGGACAAGGCGGATGAGGCGTCTCAAGAAGTGCTGGATGACGATGCGGAGGCAAAGGTCTAATCCGGCCAGCTTTTGCAGCCAGACAGACGTACGTGACAGGAAAGATTTGCATCAAACTAAAGCTAGGCAGGCAAAGCCAGTGCGTGGTTTGTTTCAGGGTGCTGGCAACAAATCAACGAGGAAAGGAATTGCCCATGTATTGTGAATGTGACGTACGTGATGCAGGTCTACTCGCGCGCTGTAATGGTTTCAGATAAAGAAAAAAAGGGACACGTCGCTGTTGTGCCATTGTATGTACACTTGCCGGCACGATCACGATGCATGTACCGTGTTGTAGTAGTGCTAGTTTATTCATCTTCAAGGAATAAAAAGCTAAAGTTAAGGTCGCTCTCGATCGGTGACCTTGTATATATGTGGCTTTCACCATGCATGCACATTAAAATCTTCTCTGCTTTTATTCTATAGCACGCACCGGATTAGGACAGTCGCGTATGTGCAACTAACTGATGCGTGCGTGCTCGCCACGACGCCATGGCGGCCAAAGTGGCGGCAGAATGCATGTGCTGGTGGATTTCGCAGCTATTATTGGCGCCATTAATTAGGTTTGCCGCCGTCTTATAATTATCCTCCACCTTTAATTTGTACGTAAATCATTTCATTTCCATCAGTAGCTAAAACTCTAGAACTTTTGATAAAAAATCGCCAAGGCTTAATTTATAGGAGTATACTATATAAGTATCTTATTAAGATATGTCTAATGGGCGGGTGGAGTGCGCTGTCATTTTCTGCACTGTACGGACAGCAGGATCTGTCACTAAATCTTACCGCGACCAGGAGCCATCATATCGTAACCAACCTTTCGTGAAATGGCTGTTAAAGAAAACGACGAGGCGAGACTTGGCCAGGAAAAAGAAAGACGTGCCGGTCTGGATTTACCATCCTAATCCAACCAGGCAACCACCACCACCTCGCCGGCCGGCGCCAATCAATTAACACGGTTCTCTGAGCAGGCAGAAATGAATCAGATGCGCACGCGCGAGAGCTCGTAGTCCTCGTAAGGCACTAGCGAGACGTGCGGCGGTGGCACACAGCTAGCATATGCAGGGAGCAGGCAGCGATCTGCCTGGTGCCGGGCCTGGTTTGGGCTAAGCCAGAGCGAGAGCGGCGAGGCGGCGCCGCGGTGCGGGAGACTTGCACGCGCGCGCGCGCGGTCGCGCCCGATCGGGCGGCGCCACGCCCCGACCAGGAGGCACCTCGGTCGTCCTACTCCTACGCCGCGCGCGCGGTTCGCTCTGGTCGCGCGCTGTTCCCCTGTTTGTCCGCGCCGTGTCGGCACGGCACGGCACGTTGCTGCCTCTCGGCGCTCTCTGACGTTGCCCGTACTGACGTTTGCTTGTATACGGTTGTGCCACACTACGACCACAAGATGACGACCGGCGCCGTATACGTGTTCCCTTCGGTTTGTTCTTTGTCGTTTGGATCCTTTCGTTCGAAGGAATTAGAATCTACTTAATGTATTAGACTATTTGATTGGAATTTAGTATTATACAACTTTTCAAAATTCAGGTATAAACCTACCATAAATTCATAAGAGAAAAAAATTGATTCTATAGATCATCATGCTACATCTCTACTCTAATGGAGCACATAATTATCTGCCTCATAAGACCAACTGCAGTATATACATAGATTCTATAATATGTATTTTTTTTAAAATTACACAGTACAACGTGCTTATAAAAAAAGCACGCACATACACGTAACTTAACCCTATGAGCATCTTCTAAGTCTGGATCGGTCTTAATTAATCTGTGACTAATTACGATTATGGAAATGGATTTTAATTCTAAGGATCTAAACGGCCTTGTATGAATGAAATTCGGAAATTGGCGTCGCACGCTATGTCTGAACAAACAAACCTGTCCAGCCCAAAACAGTGATGAAAGACGGTTGGTTTTTTTGATTTTGGGCCTCCACGTACTAGGCCTATTCGCAGCCTGGAGCTAATGTGCCGGTAGGTCAGGCCAACTTTTCTGGGCTGCAGCAAGAATGTAATGTTATCGGCCTCTGGTGGGCCACAATATATTCGTTAAACATTGTATCTTTATTTTAAAGATTCAATTACTATTCTTGTTATACTATTATTAGTTTGTTTATTATATTTATATCTTTATTATATTATAATAAAAAACAAATATGTTTGAGGCATTTAATTTTGTGCTGTTATTGGAGCACGCTTATATTCATCCCTCGACAAATCATGAGCTGAGTCACCTTGCCCCAGTCCCTCATAAGTGCAACATGTTAAACATTCCTAACAGTTTGTGTTCTCGTTAATTCCTTTTAAAAAGACATAATACTGACACAAACGCTTACATATATATGCATATAGGCGTGATTCACGATTTCCTATAGAACACATAATATTTCTCTTTGTTGCTCCAATGTGGGGCTGTGACAACAACTCAATACAAGGGGAGAAAATCCGATGGTCCCTTTTGCTCTATTTGGTCCATGCATTTACATTCATGTTTTAGCTTAGTCTGTGTGCAAGATACTTGTGTGACAGCTAGGATCTCTTCCATGCTAAAGTATGTTTAGCTAAAGATATTCACTTTCTGCAACTAAGGACCATATTCTTTAATTTGTGTGAATATTTGCTAAGGACATGATTATCTTAATGACCTCAAGGATCCTAGCTGGGCCTATTTGGATCCCCTACTCTAATTTTTAGCTCTAAAAACTTTAGAGCATTTTAGCTCAGTTTCGAGCTTTAAAGGTCTAACATAAAGTAAGCTGAAGAGCTAACTTTAGACTATATGTTTGGAGAATTTAGCTCTAAAGCTTAGAGGTCTAGAGTGTTAAGAGGTGGATCCAAACAGGCCATTTGATCTTTTTAGTCCTAGAAGCTTTCCGTGCAAGTGCATGCGTAATTTTGCATATGCTAAGATTCATTGCACTTAATTTTTAGAACCAATTCAATCCCTATGTTGGGCCAGTCAGCTCCTTTTAACACTGTTCTTTTTAGGAAAAAAAAAGACATTGAGCTTTGTGATTTATTGACTACTTTATCCCTACGATCATATCAAAAGTTTGATGCATTCTCGTCACCACATGAGATGCATGCATGCATGACGCCATGCCTTAGCACACCCTACTAAGTAATGACTGACGTCACACATGCACATCTTTTTTTGGAGAGAAATTTGTGAAAGACTGTTGGTACAGTGCGCCCTTAAAAAAAGAACTAGAGAGGCGCAGTGGTTATAGACTCATATACTCTCTTTTTCTCGTATCTAAACTTTGCATCTTTGTGTGTATGTTTATATCTCGATTTGTCCCCTCCAGCTTTGTTGGTTCATGAATATATCATGATATCGTGAGATTAGATTCATTCATGCATGCATGCGGCATATGCCTTAGCACACACTACAAAATTAAATAATTCAACTGCAAGGATGCCTGGATGGGGACGAAACGACGAGTTCATGATATGGGAGATACACGGTTTTGCTGAGTGACAGCTAGGCACACGAATCTTGGTCCACTACCGTCATTGGCTCATTGCTGACATGTTCATTGCTATTTGCTAGCCTAAAGTTGTTCTAGTGTTCTACTGAACCCAAAAGTTTTCTGCCTCCCAATTTGTCCATGCATCCGGCAGTTTGCTAAAGCATTTTAATCTCTACTGCAGCTAATGACACTTTAGCTCACCAAAGCCCTTATTTGATATAGCCACGAAATAATTTTAGCACCACTAATCCTGCCTAAGTCAAATATTTATTCTTTAGTCTAGATGACTACAATATGTACCTCTTATTGTGCTTTTAACTTCAATTAGTGTGTATTGAACCAATGAATAACTACTGAGTTTATTTAGTTAATTTATTGATTGAATAAATATGAATGTTGATTATAGCTGTGAGTATGTTGGTTGAGTGAATAACGGTGAAGTAATGGACATGGAGACAAATATTCTAGATCTTTTGACATTATTTGGGTTCATAGTTAAAATTAAAAAAAAAAAACATGTATTTGCGTAAACCACTAAATGAAATAGGCTATGTTATATCCCGCTATAGCTTTTATAGCCATTAAATGGCTTAACACAATTATTTAACCTCGGTCAAAACAGTGCACTAGCTAGTACTAATACCAATGTTGTAATGTGTTGGAAAGAGTCCTTGTATTTTTTTCTATCTCATTATTTATTTACCATATCGCAATCGCACCACAAAAGTGTTGATATGGTATACTACAATTAATGAAAAGAATCACTCCTTGAAGTAACTTATTTTTATTCGCCATTCACACTTAATCCCTCTGTCCTAAGTGTCGTTCTCATTTTTCGAAAAGTCAAATATTTTTAACTTTGACCAACGACATATATAAGAAAATATTAATATTTGTACTATATAATTATTGTCATTAGATAGATTGTTAAATTTATTTTTATAATGAACATATTTAGAAATACAAATATTACTAATATTTTATATAAATCTAGTCAAACGTAATAAAGTTTGACCAACATGAATACCATAATGACAATTACTATATTTGGGACGGAGGAAGTAAGTTGGACAGATTTTTTTCACTTCTCTTTCTTAATTGTGCCATTGAAATTTGTGACAAAAAAATATAAATTTATATATTCATAGGTGCACGAGAATCGGACTCAAGGATGTGGAACGCACTTCAATATAATGTGAACGCGACCATTACTCATTTATAATATTTTTAGCACAATCTACGTCATCTAATCCATTGTAAGAGCATCAGTAGAGGCATATCGACTCATGGCCTCATGGGGGAAAGGACAAAACAAATCTCCTATGATTCTCTTAGAGCCTCCAGTGTTAAACGAGCAACTAACTAGATTCAAGTTCTCACATTTTACTAAATTGAATTAAATTGGCAAGATAAAATAGAAAACAAAGTTACCTTCGCTATAAACTACATGACATTT
The DNA here is from genome assembly GCA_015844335.1 of Chrysopogon serrulatus. Lineage (NCBI taxonomy): Eukaryota > Viridiplantae > Streptophyta > Magnoliopsida > Poales > Poaceae > Chrysopogon > Chrysopogon serrulatus. The sequence continues at coordinate 89,184 of JADLZL010007156.1, forward strand.
TAGTTTTCTAAGACAGTATACATATTATAGCCTATAATTTGGGATGGAGAATATACTAAAATAGCAAATCGAATGTTTGCAATGGCAAAGTGACGAAGCCAAAGTTTGATCTAGCAAAATTGACAAATTGAGTGAAACAAAAAAGAAGCTTTTTTCCTATCCCCGCCCATTGTCATAACTTTTAGCAAAGCCGTTCTACCCTTTTGTTGTTGTTTCCTTTTAATTGCACGGAGACGATGTCCTAGCTTCGGTGAGGAAGACTCTCGTTGACTGCACAAAACGACATCGAATCATTGCTTTGGTCAGACTATAACAGCTTGCCCCGACAACAAATTCACAATAGATTCGCAGTGTATCATGCATCTACAGTAGAAATTAAGAAAACAAAAAGTTTAGTTTCACAAGTGCCTTACTACCTTAACGCCTACGTCCGCCGCTTACGTCATGGATCTTACACCTCTGTTTCATCGTCACTCGGCGGCCGGCAAGAATATTCTGCATTTAGCCTACGGAATTACTACTCCCTTTATTCCAAATTATATAAAAAAAGTCAAACCTTTTAAATTTGACCAAAATAATAGAAAAAAACACAAAGATTTATAACATCAATAGATATACTATAAAAATATAATTAATAAAGAATCTAATGATACTTAGTTGGTACCATAAATATTATTATCTTATCATATAAATTTGATCAACTCTGACAAAAAATATATAATAAAATATTCCTTTTGAAGGTAATATTTAAGAAAATATTGATATTTATATTATATAATTATTATCATTATGTAGATCGTTAATTCTAGTTTTATAATAAAATTATTTAGAGACACAAATATTGTTAGTATTTTTTATAAATATAGTTAAACATAGTGTTTGACTCAATATAAATACTACAGTTTATTTGAGACGGAGGGAGCAAGTTGGACAGATTTTTTTTTCATTTCTCTCTCTTAATTGTGCTGTTGAAATTTGTGACCACTCCACACTTTGGTCTTTGTCTTAGGTGCACGAGAATCGGAGTCACAGATGTGGAATGCACTTCAATGTGAATGCGACCATTACTCATTTATAACAAAGCTGATATTTTTAGCACAATCTACGTCATCTATCCATCACCATAGTAAGAGCATCAGTAGAGGCATATCGACTCATGGGGCAAAGGACAAAAAAAAAAAAAAAAAAAAATCCTGATGATTCTCTTATAGAGCTTTACTCCACCAGAACCGAGCGGCCATCTAGATTCACGTTCTCTCGATATAACAGCATAGATACTTGTATTTTACTAGATCGAATTAAATTGGCAAAAATGAAATAGAGATAAAACAAAGTTACCTTACAGTGTTACTCTCTCTCCGCTATAAACTACATGTTGTTTTAGTTTTTTAGACATAAAAGCAAATTATATACCCTATAATTTGGGATGAAGAATATGCTAAAATAGTAAATAATCTAATGTATGCGATGGCAAAGTGACGAAACCAAACGTTTGATCTAGCAAAACTGGCAAATAGCTGTCATGTAAATTGGTGAAACAAAAGAAGCTTTTTTCTTATCCCCCATTCTCATATCTTTTTGCAAAGCCGTTCGACTCCTTTGTTTTGTTGTTTCCTTTTAATTGCACGGAGACGACGTGCTAGCTTCGGTGAGGAAGACTCTCGTTGACTGCACAAAACGACATCAAATCATCGCTTTGGTCAGACTATAACAGCATGGTCCCGACAACAAATTTACACTAGATTCGCAGGGTATCATTGCGTCTACTCTAGAATTAAATTAAAAAAAAAGAGTTGAGTTTCAAGTGCTTTATTACCTTAACGCCTACGTCCGCCGCTTACGTCCTCGCTCTTACACCTCTGTTTCATCACTCGCTCGGCGGTGGCCGGCAAGAATATTCTGCATTTAGCCTACGGTTACTAGCTCATTTTCCGGCTATTTCATGGTCGTAAAGATGCTGTATTTCATGGTCGTAAAGATGCTGTCTTTGGGCTTGTGCCTGTGTGTGAATTTTGAATTGTACGAGTGCAGAAAAAGGATGTTCAGCTTTGGACACGGCAAAGGCGACGAGGAGGTGGTCGTGCATCTTTCTATAAAGGGAAAGGGAAATTCACAAAGCGAGCATCTGCATCTGTGTACAGGAGGATACTTCATCATGCCCATGGCCAGATGCGCAAGTTCACTTCTTTATCGATCACTTGTTATCACCAACAAGAAAATTGATTGCAGTGAGCACTACTTCCAATGCCACGGACTACCAATGCAGGGCGTCTCGGCGCAATCATTTCGAATACGACCACAACAAGCAATCAATCAACTACATAATTTCACTGAGTTTTAAGAACCGATATATCAACATCTCGTTTGTGTCTCAAACACTCCATCCAACTGTAGAAATTCCTTCACACGAATAATTCAGTGTTCCAAATTAACATATAATAACGAATTGTTCCAACTAGGTAATTAAATAAAACGTGTTGCACGATCTAAAGATTGAAAAATCAATGTAGACGTCCCAAAAGTTTTTGGATGCATGGGCGGTCTTTCTTTTACCACTATGGCGGCAGCGTGGTCTGATCCCCGGGGTCTTGTTCACTCTGCCACATTGGTTGGTTCCATCCAACTAGATGAACAAGTCCATCAACCTGTGCTCTCGCATGGGCTATAACTTTAAGAGATATAAATATTAGTTATTGCTTTATACATCTTACTAACAAAGAATTACTTATATTTAATGGTATGTGTATTGTTATTTTAAACTTATTAGTTTCTATTTTTCAAGGTACTAATCTATATATTTTTCATACATATTTATATTTTTCTTTGCATGGCACCTCTATATATTTTTAGTTTAAAATTTGTTTGAAACCTTAACCAACAATTATGGTGACTCTTGTTGCATCACATATCTTACGAAGTTATGAGTCTAAATTTTGATTTTTTTTCCAAATTTATTTTATTGAATGCTACATATTTTCCCTTCTCAAATTAAGTTGAAACTCATGTGTTTATTATATCTTACGTTAATTCTCCTTCTTTACTTTTGTAAAAATAAGAATTTTAGGTTGTAGAGCATGTTCTTAAATATCCTACAATATTACAATACCATAAGTCATAATTTGAAATGTGCATCATGTTGCGTAAGATAAGTCATAGAGCTTGAATTAACATCTTGGATGAGGGTAATAGTGCTAACCTCAAATGAATTTTAATACCTAAGTCTTGAAATGATCGACTTTTTTAATCTAAACTGTTCTTCAAGAGCCAGAGAAAAATGCCCAGTTGTCTCTCACACTTTTCAAAATAATTTAGTTTTTCTATCAAGAAACTATATATGCAATTATGGCTATACTATCAATACAAATGTATCAAAACTTCTAGTTATAAATAAATACAAATAAGTAAAGTAACAACCTATATAAATTACATCATGGTAACAAATATAGTAATATGGTTTTTAACAATTTATTAATATCATTAGTACATGAATTATTAAGGAAATGTTTTTATTTGATCAAGCATAACATATATATTTATTACTCATGCATGCTATGCATGCTCGCATACTTACTTTAATTAGATCTTACAATATTCATATTTATTGCTCATGCATGATCACACGGTGCGTATGTTTACTTTAATAGATCTTACTATATTGATAGAGGTATTCAATGTAGAAACATATATATGCTCTATAGTAATCTAAATAATTTTCTCGTAATAGAGGATGTTAATAATTTAGATGTAGATTTGAGGGGGTATTTGATGCATGGATTACTTTATATAGTTTCACACAATATTAGAGTTGGATAATTATTTAGAAAGCAAAATTGGTACAATGATCATTATTATCAATATTGATTAGGTTATACCAAATTGATGGTCATCAAACGTTATTCATATTTGTGAGAATTTCTATGATTCATCTTTTTTGTTGGGCCTTGTGATGGTTAACATGCAGGCCATATTTTTTCACCTATAGTAAGATATTTATTATTTTTTCTAGCATGATATGTATTTAGTTGAAACCTAATCTTAAAATTTTATTGCATCCCTTTCTTTGGCTTCATGAATCTATAATTTAGCTTAATCAAATTGTTGCAACTTTTTTTCACATATTAAGTAGGAATTCTAGTGTTATTTATCTTCTATTCAATATTTGTTTATGATTTAAAAGAGTCGGTCCTAATAGTATTGTTCTCCACATGTTAATAAGTACACTTGTTATGATCCAAAATTTATTAGCAATTACCATTACCCGAGGAAGTGAATTATAACAAGAATAGGGTTATCATTAACAATTTCCACGAGTTTTGGTGATTTGTGCATTTTTTTCGTAAGGGAATTATTCGCCAAAAAGACTAAAAAAGAGGGATTTGAGTGCTTATTTACCACGTTAAACATAACCGCGACAAAAGGATATCAGTAGTATGGAGGACTCGATGGGGAAGACTCCAAAATTTATTAGCAAGACACCGAAGAAGTGGGGCCCCAAAGTTTTGGTGATTTTGCATTTTTCGAGGTCGAGAAAAGACTAAAAAAGAGGGGGGCGACAAAAGGGCCGGCCCCACCACCATGGGGCCGCCCCGCCCCTAGGGTGGCTTAGGGCTGCCGGTGCCCCCCTTCGGAACCTTCTCCCGCCGCCTAGGGTTTTCATCCTGGCCGCTTGTTAAGTCGGTTTGATCCGACGGGCGTGTTAATCCCAGGGCTATAAAAGGAGGGCCATACCCCCGGAGTAGGCCGGATCAAGAGATGAAGATTGAGCTTTAGATAGAGATCCACTAGATCTAGGCTAGCAATCAAGATAGAGATTAGAGAGATAGAGAGGAGAGTAGAGATTCGGAGGAGCCAGGCCTGTCGGAGCGCCCCTTCGGAGTCTGTGATTCGTCTGGATTCGGCTCCCTCGCCCGGAGCTGCGTTTCGAGGTACTTTTGTATTTAATATTTCGATTCAAGTAAGCGGCGTTTATATTCGTTCTTTAGTTTGCAACTCATATTACATTGAGTACTTTGATTTGGGTAGCTCCTAGGTAGAGTAGTTGTCGTAGCGTAGACGTGGTGTCTGGGTTATGATTACTTGTGAATGTCCCCTGATTAGCCGGATAGTGGTAGCTCGCGTAGGTGACTCTATAGCTACGTTGAATCCTCCGTAGTCCACTTCCCGTTGATAGGATAGACAGGTGATAGGTGTCGGTAGGTAGATTACTCTGTTTCTTCTCCTATTCGGATCACTTGCCCGATAAGACGATATTATACAAAGTTTACCGGTGGTTAGAACTAGAGTGCATTAGCTATTTCCTCGTTCTCGATAGTTTTCTAAGTTGTTTGTGCCCCATAGATTAAGAAGTATTAGGCTAGATCATATTTCACCTACTGTTCCTTTGGGTTCGATATTAAAACCGGGTTGATCTTGGTGAAGTGCTATCAGTATATATCCGTGCGCTTGCGGATAATCGATTATAATTATTATTAGGGTGCGGTTAATTTATACCAACAAGCATTTCTCGGCGCCGTTCGGGGAACGGTTTGCTGATTTTGATTTAGCCTATCTTAGTCTATAGTTATCCTTATATTAAAAAAAAAAAAAAAAAAAAAAATATTATAAAAAATATTATGGAATCGCAACAACTTTTATATCAATATGGAGCACCATCGGGATCGTACCTCCACCAATAGAATCTTCTAAACCTATCACATCATTCGGCTATGAGCTACGCCCGGGATTAATTAAATTAGTCCAAGAACATATCTTTTCTGGTAACACTAGCGAAAACCCCTATTCCCATTTAACTAATTTTGAGCAAACATGTTCATGTCTGCGCATTAAGGGCATGGCTGATGAAACTTTAAGATGGAAACTCTTTCCGTTTTCATTAACGGGTAGAGCCAAGAAATGGTATAATCGCCATGTTGGGAGTAGTCAAGGAGATTGGGAGATATTACGAAAATACTTTTGTCTTAAATTTTTTCCCAGTAGAAAAGGTCGCTAAACTTCGATTTGAAATCATAGGATTCAAACAATTAAGTAATGAATCGCTAGGCAAGGCTTGGGATCGTTTTGATGGTTTTGTAAATTCTGGACCTAATCTTGCTTTACCAGAACCCATGCTTTTACAACATTTCTTTTTAGGCCTTGATGATAAAAAAACAAAGAATATCTTAATTTGGCCTCAGGAGGAGCATTTATGCATATTACTGTTGATCATGCTAAAACTATTCTTACTAATATTTTGAATGATCTCCCCGAAGAAAAAGAAGAGTTGTTAGAAGAAAATTCTCAATTAGCTAAAACTGAACTTTTACTTGATTCATCTCAATCTGTAGTTGAATTAAAACCTGAGCTAGTTGATGAGATAGTTCCGAATTCTACGTGGATGTTTGAAATAGAGGATGATTTCTTTAATGATTTTGGGAATACTACACTTTATAGTAAAATTATTCAACCCCAAACAATCAGAGATTTTAATTTCAGTTTTTCACATCCTCGATGATTTAAAATTTCTTAGAGAAATAATAAGAAATTTGATTTTTATTTTGGGTGATGATTGGTTGACAGAATCCGAGCAATCCCCCGATATAATTCGTCTTGATTCACCCTCTGTTAATATAATCTTTGCAAGTAAATTCATATCCTTTTGAAGCTTTATATAACCCAGTTGTAGGAGTCAACATTATGTCATATTCTTTTGCTAGAAAATTCTTAAAAGACATACCATTAATGCCTACAAATAAATTACTCAAAAATTGTTTAGGACACATTATTCTTAGTGTAGGAGTTTTAAGTGCACTTCCTATTGTTATTAATGATTTCCGCATTTCGCTAAATTTCTATATCTTTGATGTGTGGGATTTTGATGTAATGATTGGGGTACCTATAATCAAACTTCTTCGAGAAGGTCGTAATGGTAAATTAAATGTCAAGCTTGGGAAGGGATTTAATTTCTCAATACCTATAACTCATACAGTAAATGTTAAAGCAGAGTCCTTCCCTGAATCAAATTCAATAGAAGAGGTTAAGGCAGTTGAGTATAATACTTTTATTCAACCTGATTTAGAAGATGATGCCCAGTTTTTTCATTGATGAAGAGGAGGAGGACCTTATTGATCCTGAACCTCTTGATGAATTACTAGAACCACAAAAGCCCTCTATTGAGCTTAAACCATTACCATCCGGTCTTAAATATGTTTTCCTAAATAATGATCAAGAATATCCTGTGATTATAAGCGATAAACTCGATGAAGAATCTTATAAATTAATAGCAGTTTTAGAAAAACATAGAGCCGCTTTTGGATATTCACTCCAAGATCTCAAAGGGATCAGTCCTGTTCTTTGCACCCATCGCATACCAACCAATCCAGAAATTACGCCTTCAAGAGAGCCTCAACGTAGACTCCAAAATGCGATGCGAGACGTAGTAAAGAAAGAAGTTTTAAAGCTTTTACATGCAGGGATCATATACCCAAGTACCGCATAGCGAGTGGGTAAGTCCTGTGCAAGTTGTACCTAAAAAGGGAGGAATGACGGTTGTCCGTAATGATAAAAATGAATTAATACCTAAAAGAACTATCCTTTGGATGGCGAATGTGCATAGATTATCGAAAACTAAACAAAGCAACAAGGAAAGATCATTTTCCTCTACCTTTCATTGATGAAATGTTAGAACGTCTAGCAAATCATTCTTTCTTTTGTTTCCTTGATGGTTATTCAGGATATCACCAAATCCCTATCCACCCTGATGATCAAAGTAAAACCACTTTTACATGTCCCTATGGAACTTATGCTTATAGAAGAATGTCTTTTGGATTATGTAATGCACCTGCTTCTTTTCAAAGATGTATGATGTCTATATTTTTTCGATATGATAGAAGAAATCATGGAAGTTTTTATGGATGATTTTTCAGTTTATGGAAAAACTTTCGATGATTGTCTAGAAAATTTAGATAAGGTTTTGCAAAGATGTGAAGAAAAACACTTAGTCCTCAATTGGGAGAAATGTCATTTTATGGTTAGAGAAGGAATAGTGTTGGGACACTTAGTGTCAGAAAAGAGGTATAGAGGTAGATAAGGCTAAGATTGAAGTAATTGAACAACTACCTCCCCCCTGTTAATGCAAAAAGGAGTCCGAAGTTTTCTTGGTCATTGTGGTTTTTATCGTAGATTTATAAAGAACTTTTCACAAATTGCTAGACCAATGACAAGATTGTTAGCTAAGGATGTACCTTTTGACTTTGATGAAGAATGCTTGGAATCATTCTTGTTCTTAAGAAAGCACTTACATCGGCACCAATCATCCAACCCCCCGATTGGTCTTTACCTTTTGAAATTATGTGTGATGCTAGTGATTATCTTTGTAGGGGCAGTCCTAGGACAAACAAAAGATAAGACGCATCATGCAATTGCTTATGCTAGCAAGACAATGACAGAAGCACAATTAAATTATGCAACCACCGAAAAAAGAACTTTTTGGTCGTTGTCTTTGCTATTGATAAATTTAGATCTTACTTAGTTGGAGCTAAAATAATTGTTTATTCCGATCATCTTTGCTCTTAAATATTTGCTCACTAAGAAAGATGCTAAACCCCGACTAATAAGATGGATTCTATTACTACAAGAATTTGATTTAGAGATTAAAGATAGAAAAGGAATAGAAAATCCTGTTGCTGATCATTTGTCTAGAATGTATTTTAAAGAACCACAGGAATTACCTATAAATGATTCATTAAGAGATGACATGTCTGTTTAAAGTAACCAAGACAGACCCTTTGGTACGCGAATATTGTCAATTTTATGGTTGCAGGTTATGTACCACCTGGAGAAAATAAGAAGAGACTCATTTATGAAAGTCGTCTCCACATGTGGGATCCACCTTACCTCTTTCGGGTATGTGCTGATGGATTACTCAGAAGGTGTGTACCAGTAGAAGAAGGCTTGCAGATCATTCAGAAATGTCACTCATCACCATATGGAGGTCATTATGGGGCATTCCGCACTCATGCAAAAAATCTGGCGAGTGGTTTCTTTTGGCCAACTATGTATGAAGACACCAAAGATTTCATCCGAAGATGTGGAGCATGTCGAGGCACGGAAACATCAATACAAGAGATGCCATGCCACTCACCAACAACCTTCAGATTGAGCTCTTTGATGTCTGGGGAATTGATTACATGGGACCCTTTGTGAAGTCAAAGAATTATGAGTATATTTTGGTGGCAGTTGACTATGTATCCAAGTGGGTAGAAGCTATGCCATGTAAAAATGCTAACTCCAAACATTCAAAGAAGATGTTCGAAGAAATCATATTCCCAAGGTTTGGAACACCTAGAATGGTTATAAGTGATGGAGGAACGCATTTCACTGATAAGAAGTTTCACTTATACCTACAAGCCCATGGAATACGACACAATGTCGCTACTCCATACCATCCTCAGACAAGTGGTCAGGCAGAAACGTCCAATAAGCAAATCAAGAATATTCTCTAGAAAACAGTAGATGAGATGGGAACTTTATGGAAGGATCGGTTACCAGATGCACTATGGGCATACCGGACAGACTTACAAAACACCTTTGGGTATGTCACCATATCAATTGGTGTATGGCAAGACCTGCCATTTACCGGTTGAATTAGAACATAAAGCTCCTTTGGGCTATAAAAAGATGGAATATGGATTTGGACGCTGCTTTGGAGAGAAAAGAAAAATGCAATTATCGAATTAGAAGAATGGAGAGAAAAGGCTTATCATAATTCGAAAATCTACAAAGAACGAACGAAGAAATGGCATGATAAGAGGATCAAGAAAAGGAGTTTTCACCCGGAGATAAGGTATTACTTTTTAATTCCGTGTTCAAATTATTCGGGCTTGGGAAGCTAAGAAGTAAATGGGAAGGACCCTTTATCGTCGTGAATGCGTCACCGCATGGAGCAATAACTCTACAATCAAACGAAGGTACGTTATTCAAGGTAAATGGGCACCGACTTAAACTTTATTTGGAACCATATGATTCGGGGAGTAGTGGATGAAATTGATTTCATCCAATTACCAACTTATTAAGGTCTATTTTAGTCCGGTACGAAATTTTATCCGAATATATATCTAATGTAATCATAGGAGGATTCCGAGGCACCCCGCAGAAGGGGGCACCGAAGTGGGCCCTGGGTTGGGCCGGCCGGCGCCCTAGTGGGGCCGGGCGGGCCCCCGGTGTCCCCTCGTCCCGTCTTTTCGTCCCTCGACCTTCTACCCTCTTCCTACGTATATTCGCGTATGTTTGACGATGATCGGATATACTTTTCGCACGGATCACGTAGAACCTAGGTTTTATCCTCATCCCTGTCTCCTAAAAAACCCATATAAATACGTACCTAGACCTCCTCAACTTTATTCCATAACCAGCCACCTCTCCTTCCTCAAAAAAAAGGAGCTCTCCAGTTTAGATCTATTAGCAATGGCGAACAAGGCGATCGTCTCCTACGGCACGGACTTCAACGGCATCCCCAGCGATGACTCGAAGGCCCTCGTCCCTCGCACAGCCGAAGCCCCTCGCCGTTGTGTGCCGAAGCAAGCCGCAACACCTCGGCGTCATGAGCAAGTCTACTACGTGCAAGATCCAGATGCTCTTCCTCCACCTCCCGCAAGGTCGATGCTTGAAGGAGGCGCTAAAGGGAAGCAGATTGCCATCCCTCGTGGTACCAAGCTTCTTGCACCCAGAGCTAATGAGCGACTCGTATCGGTCGAGACCGACAAGAAGGGTAACTTGATATGCGACAAGAAGTAACAATGCCTCTCGCCCAATGCCTCTCGCCCTTCGGGGAGTTCGTGCAAATCGATGAAGTATGCTATGTTGAGCCTATTGCACCTAAAACCCAAGCCTAAACCTAAGAGGAAGAGAGCAGCATCAGCATTAGCATTGGAGAAGGTTCCCAAAGCACCAACCTTACGCATTCTTAACGAGAAATTTGAAGGCCTCTCCAACCTTGTCAAAGAGATGGAAACATCCAATAATTTGAGGGACAAGCTCATAAATGAGTTAGAAGAGAAGGTTGGGATTCATGCTAAGTTACTCCGCAATCTTAAGCGCGAAAAAGAAAAGCTTGAAGGCGAGGTTGCGGCTCTCGGGGCCGAAATTGGGGCCTCAACAATGAAGGGCAGCATTAAGCGCCTAGTTATCCAATAAGGCACACTTCCGCTAGATTAATGAGTCGGTCAAGTTGAGTCGGTTTAGGTCAAAGCCTAAAGAGCTAGGGTTGTCGTTAGCTCAGTCATTAAAGCGTCTGTTGAATTATTTTTACCACCACTATGAATGAATAAAGTGCCTTATTTTATTAATGTGTGTTATCTACTCTACTCTCTATTTTTGGAATATTTTGTCTCCACATATTGTGCGAGAGAATTTCTAAAAACAAGTGTGGGGAAGCACAATCAATCACGAAGCAAAAAATACGATCGAAGAATAGCGTAATCCGAACCATCATCGAATCAACACCGCAAGACGCAAAGCGGGACCCGCAGGACCCCCGAGGTGGGGCGGCCGGCGCCTGGTGGGGCGGGCGGCGCCCCGGCTCTCCTCGTCTCCTCGTTTCGATCACGCCGGGTTCAACTTAATTACGACTTAAATACATGTATTATTCTCGCATTCGATCTGAACCATGAATCTCTATATTAAAATGCTTTAAGAAATAATAAACCCATTCAACCCATCACTTGAGAAATTTAAATTATATATCGCTCTAGAGTTGTGTTTTTATGAAATTCAAAAGCACTTCATGATTGATTAAGTTATTGTGGAAAATAAGGTAGTTAAGATAATGATCACTCGTTTTCGATAATTTATCTTTGGAGATTTTTTATGAAAAACTTTAAACTTTTTTTAGCTTCACTCCTCTTTTTTATGGCATACAATAAGTCTAATCATGGTTGAGAGTTTTATCATATTCCCAGTGTCACATGTTAAAATAATTCACTATCTAGAGCAGTATTATGACGGAGGCATGAGCAAATCAAAAGAAATCTGAGGAAATAAAAAGGGACAAGTGTCCGAAACCTCAGCGAGATGGATCACGAGGAAATAAAAAGGGACAAGTGTCCGAAACCTCGATCAAAATAAGAAATATAAGCATGTGCTAAAAAAAAAAAGAAAAGCTTATGGTACCTCCGACATAATATGCCTAGAAGTGAGAAGTCTTTCTGATCTAGGAATATGATATTTCTCTCCCACATTATACACACTATTGGTGCCACTACAAGAGAGAGATGCAGCCACGTTTTTACAAAATAACCTCTACTCCAAAGAAACATAATTACAGAAAGGTGTAATCAATCTTAAGCTATCTTACTCAGCAATTACTTAAGAATTCATGATAGACACTTTTGAATCTCACAATACATGATTACTAGACTAGTGCTATATAATTTAGGTCCCAAGTTACGTATTGATGGTATCCATTACTAAAACCAACCTTTTCCTCGGGACGAGCAAAAGCCTAAGTGTGGGGGTAATTGTTGACACTTGTTATGATCCAAAATTTATTAGCAATTACCATTACCTGAGGAACAGAATTATAACAAGAATAGGGTTATCATTAACAATTTCCACGAGTTTTGGTGATTTGTGCATTTTTCAGGGAATTATTCAGAAAAGACTAAAAAGAGGGATTTGAGTGCTTATTTACCACGAAACATAACCGCGACAAAAGGATATCACCGGAGGACTCAGGAAGACTCCAGAAGACACCCGAAGAAGTGGGGCCCTTGTTTGCTTTCGGGGGGGGCCGGCGGCCCCACCATGGGGCCGCCCGGCGCCCCTAGGGTGGTGGCCGCCGCCCCCCCCTACGGAACCTTCTCCCGCCGCCTAGGGTTTTCATCCCGGCCGCTTGTTAAGTCGGTTTGATCGACCGGCGGCGTGTTAATCCCACTTAGGGCTATAAAAGGAGGGCCATACCCCCCCCCGGAGTAGGCGGATCAAGAGATGAAGATTGAGCTTTAGATAGAGATCCACTAGATCTAGGCTAGCAATCAAGATAGAGATTAGAGAGATAGAGAGGAGAGTAGAGATTCGGAGGAGCCCCGGCCTGTCGGGGCCCCTTCGGAGTCTGATTCGTCTGGATTCGGCTCCCTCGCCCGGAGGGCTGCGTTCGAGGTACTTTTGTATTTAATATTCGATTCAAGTAAGCGGCGTTTATATTCGTTCTTTAGTTTGCAACTCATATTACATTGAGTACTTTGATTTGGGTAGCTCCTAGGTTAGAGTAGTTGTCGTAGCGTAGACGTGGTGTCTGGGTTATGATTACTTGTGAATGTCCCCTGATTAGCCGGATAGTGGTAGCTCGCGTAGGTGACTCTATAGCTACGTTGAATCCTCCGTAGTCCACTTCCGTTGATAGGATAGACAGCCGATAGGTGTCCGGTAGGTAGATTACTGTTTCTTCTCCTATTCGGATCACTTGCCCGATAAGACGATATTATACAAAGTTTACCGGTGGTTAGAACTAGAGTGCATTAGCTATTTCCTCGTTCTCGATAGTTTTCTAAGTTGTTTGTGCCCCATAGATTAAGAAGTATTAGGCTAGATCATATTTCACCTACTGTTCCTTTGGGTTCGATATTAAAACCGGGTTGATCTTGGTGAAGTGCTATCAGTATATATCTGTGCGCTTGCGGATAATCTGATTATAATTATTATTAGGGTGCAGTTAATTTATACCAACAAGCATTTCTGGCGCCGTTGCCGGGGAACGGTTTGCTGATTTTGATTTAGCCTATCTTAGTCTATAGTTATCCTTATATTAAAAAAAAAAAAAAAAAAAAATATTATGGAAAACGAATCGCAACTTTTATATCAATATGGAGCACCATCGGGATCGTACCTCCAGCCAATAGAATCTTCTAAACCTATCACATCATCTGGCTATGAGCTACGCCCGGGATTAATTAAATTAGTCCAAGAACATATCTTTTCTGGTAACACTAGCGAAAACCCCTATTCCCATTTAACTAATTTTGAGCAAACATGTTCATGTCTGCGCATTAAGGGCATGGCTGATGAAACTTTAAGATGGAAACTCTTTCCGTTTTCATTAACGGGTAGAGCCAAGAAATGGTATAATCGCCATGTTGGGAGTAGTCAAGGAGATTGGGAGATATTACGAAAATACTTTTGTCTTAAATTTTTCCCCAAGAGAAAAGGTCGCTAAACTTCGATTTGAAATCATAGGATTCAAACAATTAAGTAATGAATCGCTAGGCAAGGCTTGGGATCGTTTTGATGGTTTTGTAAATTCTGGACCTAATCTTGCTTTACCGTAACCCATGCTTTTACAACATTTCTTTTTAGGCCTTGATGATAAAAACAAAGAATATCTTAATTTGGCCTCGGGAGGAGCATTTATGCATATTATCGTTGATCATGCTAAAACTATTCTTACTAATATTTTGAATGATCTCCCGAAGAAAAAGAAGAGTTGTTAGAAGAAAATTATCAATTAGCTAAAACTGAACTTTTACTTGATTCATCTCCATCTGTAGTTGAATTAAAACCTGAGTTAGTTGATGAGATAGTTCGAATTCTACGTGGATGTTTGAAATAGAGGATGATTTCTTTAATGATTTTGGGAATACTACACTTTATAGTAAAATTATTCAACCCCAAGCAATCCGTAGATTTTAATTTCAGTTTTTCACATCCTCGATGATTTAAAATTTCTTAGAGAAATAATAAGAAATTTGATTTTTATTTTGGGTGATGATTGGTTGACAGAATCCGAGCAATCCCCCGATATAATTCGTCTTGATTCACCCTCTGTTAATATAATGCTGCAAGTAAATTCATATCCTTTTGAAGCTTTATATAACCCAATTGTAGGAGTCAACATTATGTCATATTCTTTTGCTAGAAAATTCTTAAAAGACATACCATTAATGCCTACAAATAAATTACTCAAAACATCTACTTATATAGGAGTATACAGAATTCAAAAAATAGCATCCATGCGTTGAAGATGTCTGAGTTCACTGTGTCGTAGCGTATCCTTGTTGATTTTGTTTGTAGCCTGTTTTGTCCATTGATCTTTCTTGTTGTATCTTTTGCTTTACCAATATACAAATATACATTGAGTAGGGGCTTCCTCACCTGTTGCTTCAAAAGAGAAGGTACCAATTCACTATATATCATCAGCGTAGATGTCATTGACCGCCAAAATTGAAGATACTTATCACACTTATCGGTATTCTTCATTAATGACCAACATGTATACAACTTGCAATGCAAGATGAACTTATTCCCGTGGAAACTGCAAAACAACCGACCGGTGCACTAGCTCATCAGCATGAATGCATGATCAAATGGTCTATGTACCCTACTCCTTCCTTGGTCACTTGTGTGCATCATATTCATAGCTACCAACCATGCATGGCAACATGAGTGGTTCCTGTACCAAAACTTACCAAACAACTGCCTATCTCTCTGCATTTAGATTTTAGACATCATGTCCTTGCTTGCTCCTTCCATGGAAGTTCGGTGCTGAAAAGTTCAAGAGTTCAACAATCTTATCACTTATTGGTGATATTTTCTTTTTGACGACGAAGATAAAGTGGGTGACGATAATAGCACGCATGCAAATGGCATGCTTACAAACAGAAAGGGTGGTTAGAGAGTAGCTTTCAGGGCACAAAGTAGCTAAGGATCGACTGTTGCAAAGGATTGAAAGAGATTAACAGATCAAATGAAAAGGCTACGGCCGGGGCCTCTCTGAATTAACAGCCTGAGCATGTCTTCAGGCTATATGCATGCATATTAGCTTCTACTACATCATCTTTGTGTCTTTTATCGGTATTAATTAGGAGTCAAGCTCAAACATGAAGTCCTGAGAGCTACCTATGTGTAGCTTTTCGCCTTAGATGCATGGCTTATCACGTTTCTGAACAATGTCCTTGTTTCATTACTGTCAGAACACATGACTAACACGCCAATTAAGCGGTGTTTGGAGTGAAAAGAACATCCTACGTCGCCTACTAAATTCTGTATACATCACATGTGGTGTGCATTTTGAAGCTGCAGTTAACTGGGTGTGGATGTAGCTTGCGACACAGTGGACAACGAGGTATCTATCTATGCATTGACACCATTGTTGGATTCTGTATACATCCATGCGTTGAAGATGTCTGAGTTCAATAAATTACTCAGAGTAAGTAGATACTATATTTAGTAAAATTTCACTCTATAAATAGCATCTACTTATATAGGAGTATATGTGTAACTATGTGTAACCATAGCAAAACAACATCTTAGCACTAGTGTCCAATGTAATCTCTGTAGTATTCTTTTACAGATGTCTTGAGCTGGGACACGACGACCTGATCACCGGACGGCTGACATAGTGACATGCTAACAATTGATAATCAAAAGAACACCACCAGTACGTGAGCTAAGCGATAACATACGGGGCCCTAAAGAAACAAAAATAGCTGAAATTCCAATGCCACTTCCGATCATACATATGGCCGCTCTCTCCTCCACCTCAAGTCCCATGCATTGCTGACCTGCGGGCGCCTCCAAACCCAAGAACACAACAATAACAAGGGGATCGATCGGTCCTCTCCTCTCCGCTTCCCGGCGAGGCTGGCGATGGGCGGCATCGCCGAGGCGAAGAAGAGGAGGCCCGGCCTGATCTGCTGCGGCGTGCTGGTGGCCGTGCTCGCCGTCCTCGCCGTCATCTTCGTGTCGCTCTACTTCACCGTGTTCAAGCCGCGGTCGCCCAAGGTGGTGGCGACGGCGGTGAACGCGAATCTCCTGCCCAAAGGCGACGGCGGCGGCGCCCAAGACTTCAACCTCACCGTGTTCGTGGACGTCACCGTGAGCAACCCGAACTACGCGGCGTTCCGGTACGGCGAGGTGGTGACGGTGGTGCGGTACCACGGCGAGGACGTGGGCCTGTCGGTGGTGCCCGCGGGGAGATCGGCCCGCGCGAGACGCAGACGATCGACGCCGAGGTCGAAGTCAACACCCTCGCGGTGGCGGCCACCCCGTACTTTGTGCTGGAATTGGCGACGGGGAGGTTGCCGTTCGAGACGGCGACGGAGGTGAACGGCAAGGCCGTGGTGCTGGGCACGTTCAAGATCAGGGCCAGCTCGGAGGTGGCGTGCGAGGTCACCGTGCAAGTGATCCCGCCGAACGCCACGTCCGAGTGCACTTCCACGGTCCATATAGGCCGGTAGTAGTGTATATATAACGAGCTATATATATCTAGTGTGCATGCCTCTGCTCATCTGAACAGATATTGTGCTTTGTGTGAACATCAAAATATATACTCTGGTCTGAAATTAGCAACGACTGTTGTTTTCAAGGGTAAGTAAAATAAGATATTAATATTGTAGGTTATCTATGAATTCACAAAATATATATAGGCCCAATGTACAATTATATTAATTTACTCATTCTGTTTATAATTGGATCTATTTTAATAATGGAAGTACATTTTCCTACCTCTACTTAAATTTAGGTCCAAATGACACAAATGGGTCAAAATCGCAACTTGTTAAATGCACAAATAAATTACTACACTATTGTAGACGTCTAGGTACATGTATGCTTGCCTCTGAATATGTGAGTGGATGCAGGCAAACCTTCGCTAATCATCCATGCCACTTATTGCTAAATCTTATATATACTCCTATAAAGCTAAGCCCCACTAAAGGGGGGTTCCCTCCAATCAGATTGCTCCATTCTTCAAAAGTGATATCAGCTGACATCATCAAAGGAGTTATCTCCACTAAGATTCATTTATCTCCCACTAGCTATTTCTTTTTGAAACGAAAAAAAGTCGTAGCACCTAAACCAAGTATCGTAATTAAAATCCAATTGCACCATGGTGTTCCTCGCATAAACTCTTCAAAACAAGGCCCCACATGGATATATTTCGATAACTTTTTGCAAAAATTTAAACCGTTTCTAAACAAAAACCCATTTGTAACAAAAACAACTAGCAAAACTACATATCACAGAGATTATATGTGGTCCTTCGAAATATGCATAATTTTATGAAAGAAAACTTCTAGAATTTTAGGAGGGGGATAACCCTGATATAGTAGGGGTGGAGATTCGAGTAGATGAGATTTAGGTGTGCACATATATATTTTCACTTGATGACCCGCAGCAACGAGCGGAATTTCATCTAGTTCTCAAAAAATTCAGTCCTTGCCGCACACATAACGTACTACTATTAATGCACGCGCGGTAATCTCCGCATAATTAATAACACTGATAAGTTTCATGAAGACAACCAAGTTCCTGGAAAAAACTTGCACTTGTGAACAAAACAGAATTCCTTTATTGTCGGATTATATTTGTCATCTTCGTGCGTGACGAGCATCAATGTCATATTAATTATTATTTGTTATTTATACGTTGATATTAACAAGGGAATAGAAGCAAGTCACATTCATTGATTTTGGAATCGTTCTGATCAGAATATAATTCTTTTTCCTCTCTGTCACGGACACAAAATGATCATTTGTCTTGTTATGTCTTGTTATACCCTTTTCGTTATAGCAATCATGGCCGCTTTATAATCATATGACAAATCCAAATGTTCCTTTTTAAGATTAGGGCAGAAATGTGAGAAGTTACGGATAGAATGCTCCAAATCACTGACGTCCTAGTTTGTAATAATCGCACTGAGAAACATAAGCATTTCGTTAAATCGTTGTTGCTGGAACGTAGAACCAAACCACATTCTCCATGTGTACCAACACACATCCTCGTCTTTCATATCACAAACTCACAATGAGGAGAATGAGCACCAAATGCACAGAATACACATTCAGAAACGCTACAACCTTTTTGCATGCCTCCTGCTTCCTCCATGTAAAGCAAGCTTGGCAACAATCAAGAAGGCCGTACCGCCAGTATCATCCTCCGCTGAGCAACCCGAACTATGCGCGATTCCCACACGGCGAGGTGGTAATAAGCGGGGGCGATATCGCGGCGCGGTGGACGCCAAGGTCTCAGCGGCCCTGCAGGTTGACGCCAAGGCCAAGGTCATCCTGCACTAGCCCTATGCAGGACGAAGTCACCGGTATGCTGCCGCTCGGGACAGCGACACCAAGGTCGGCCAAGGTCACCCTGGACGAGCTCACCGGGATGCTGCCGTTCCAGCGGCGACGCTGACCAGGACGGCCGCCGTGGTCCGTCCTTTCAGGATGTGCGCAGCGGCCTGCGTGTGGTACAACGTTGTACCCGTTGAGACGGAGAGCAGCTCGATTTGCACATCAACGGTTCACGCGGAGACATAATAACTGGAGTATATTATCTACCTCGATTAGCACAGGGTCACACTAGCGGCGATCCACTGTCTTATTATTGTAAGTGATTTAGCAAAACAGTGAGATCCCCAGTCATACAATGAGTTCATGACCCCGGATTTCAACCGTCAATTCAACACATCATCTTTCACATACCGATCCCTACCCAGGTATAACAAAACAATGGCTACCTATAGCATCCGCCTAAACTTGCAGCGGCGTATACAAGTTTAAATGTTCTTTCCTAGCTCAACCTTCTTCACCATCCTGAGTGTGTTGTGGAAGATGGAATCCAGTATTCCAGCAACCTGGAATTTGCATGTCAGTTTTCAGTTGACGCTTTTATTTGGATTCATATCAAGATATATGCAAGTGAAGATGTGTCCGCACCGTGAAGACTCCACCGATGATAGCGCAGACATTTGTGATGAAATGGGAGAAGGATCTCGGAACTTCAGTTACCAAGACCTTTAAATGTGAATTATTTTTTATGAATCATTCACTTGTTAATGTAAACAAAATATATAAAAAACTTAAAAAGATGAGCATGCGAACCTGCATGGGAGAAGGCTCAAAATGGAATTTCACAACAGGAACATAGAAGCTGTGCACCAAGCTGCTATGTGCTGTGTATTCATATTCCTCAAGCACTTTTAGTTCCTTTGAGGACCTCTGTGTTACAAGCTCAGTCTTCACAACTTGTAGGTAGTGCTCAATCTAGGAATAGCACAAAAGAAAAAAAAAATCTATGTAATTCCAAAAGAAACCAGAAGTATCAGTGCTCAGAAGAAACAGAAGCTGACCATACATTCTTAATAAAAAAAAATGCAAGGAAAAGCTAGGGACTTACAGTAACATTGGCGTTAACCTCACCAGGCTTAACAATATAAGACCGGCCAGCTAATCTATCATGGTATCCACGAAGATAGGGATTAAGTCTTATGAATTCATGAAGCATCTTTGGCGAAAGTCTTTTGCCAAATGAGAACTGTGTCACGTAGTGTGAAACATTTATCTGGGATGGATCAAACGAGTGAGATCCAGATCGAGCTGAGATAACAACACTCCCTGGAACCTGGTAAACAGGACAAGTTATTATTAAGGACAGAGGAACACACATCTTCACATTATCAACCATAAGCACAGAATTATATCCATGTAATTTTAAGTATAGATCGTTTACCCTTTTGACCCGCACAAAACCTTCTATTCTGCATCCACTGGCCATTGGAGCAGGGCGCTTTGCAGGATCAACAGTCTTATTGGATTTGTCTTCCAAAGCAAGCACATGAGCCTCTTTTGGAATGTTTGCAACATATGTTTCCATTGCCTGAGGTTCAAAACATCACATCAGGAATTCATTCCGAGCAAGATAGATAACATAGCCTCTTAAAGGCTATTCCATTTCCCTGGGCATTATGTTTAGGACATACTCCATTCCAAATTATAAGACGTTTTGGCTTTTCTAGATACGTCGTCTTTACATTGCATCTAGACATAGTGTATATCTAGCAAAAGCTATGAATTTCAACAGGCCAAAACGTCTTATAATTTGGAACAGAGGGAGTAGTGTCATAATTACTAGAAAGAATGTTAAGTCAGTACAATGGATCTGAAACCAGATGATGCACAACATACCGCGACTAAACTCTCAGTATCACGTTCCCCATAGTATGATTCATGGTCATGGTGACCCTGATTCTCCCTGTGCAAAGAAAAATTAGGGAATTCTTATACAGAACTAGGGCAAATATCAAACACAAATACAGAACAAACAAAAATAGATGGATATACTTGAAGGCTACCTAAACAAATCCCAGATATTACAAAAAAAGTATCTAAATAGAATGTAAGAAGAACTGTGCTTACTTTATATCAGATCCTTTACGGAAAACACGAATGGATGGATATCCTTGTATGTGGTGTCTGCATTTGATAAATTGAAGTAATGAAAAGTATATTCCAGCGAAAAGAAAAGGAAAATTCTCCAGATTCCTATTGAGGTCAATAATAAATTATCAATATGTGCAGTTTGAAATGTTTGGAAATAAAGCCCCTAGGCACAAAATGTTTGGTGGCGAGGTTAAACAGAACCAGGCCCCTGGCCTGTTCCCACTTTTTATCCAACAATATTGAACACAGAAGAACTGATTTTCTTTACAACAAAAGATAGTTTACAGGAACTATACAGAAAAAGCTGAAGCCATAATGACCAACAACAAGGCCAGAAATCAACAAAATAGATAGTCAAAGTAAGGAGGTGACAACACAAAGGATATGAAACAAATGTGGTCTAAATAAATGGTAGAGATAAGGCATAAGCTTTACATGAAACCTTTCTTCAATTCCATATTAATCTTAACAGATCTTCGATTGAAGCTTAGTAACAGAATCAAGATGGAAGTCTATATAACATTGTAATTTTATGAAACACAATGGCATCACGATGTCACTTTTTTAGACTCACATTAGAATACTATCTTATTCAGAGGTTTTTTAACTAATTGACAAATTCATACAAAACCAAGAGAATGATATGATCCTATATTGCTTCATGCACAATTAAGTCATGTTGCTCTGACTTTAATAAGTATCAATAGGTACAGACCTCCTACACAAGTCAACTTCCTCAGTGCAGTCAACCTTGCCTAGAAGGATTCTACCATCCATTTCAGGGTCATATCTGCACATGATCAGAAACAGGGTTATTGATTAGCAGTGCACGATATTGATCGCAAAGTCTTATTATTAGGGGCATTTGCAGAATAACAGTATTTACCTCTCCCTCATTATTTTTGCTGTCTTCTCCCACGAAGGTTTCTGAAAAAGGAAAACAAGTGCTAAGAAACATTTGAAATTGAAAATATAACATTTACTTCAACAGAACACAACAGGAGGTAATATTTCAGCTGGAATAAAAACATAAAAGATTAAGCATCTAAATCAAATTAACAAAATTACAACAATGGCTTTCACTTCATTATGGTGCATCTGTTGTTCTGCACGTTATAGTATGTCCGGATGACTTGCATGATACCAAACATTAAGTCAATAATTGTTGCCTCAGAAAGTCGTGAACATAAATAAATGAAAAAGAACACTAGGAAATAAATACTGACCAGTCGATTGCTCCAGTAACACCAGGGAGCATAGAAGTTGACAACCAAAACAGGATATCTAAAAAGAAACAAAATAAGGATGAGCATCAACAATGTTCAAGAAAAAGTTTCAAAATAAGGATGAGCATCAACAATGTTCAAGAAAAAGTTTAAGTATCAATAAAGCCAATAATTTAAAACGTGCTAGGTGCCTAGGCAAATTATTTTTTTTCTTTTTGGTAGCAAAAACACCTGGGTGCTAGGTGAGGCAGTGCTGCTCGGCCTAAGCCTAGGCAGAGCTAGGTGCCGCCTTCTGATCAATGAAGCAATATCAAGAAATGGAAAAGATGCCTAAATACCACAAGTTACCAACTTGATTGCTAAACTATCATCGAAATGTGTAACATGTGGGACCTGGCCCCAGATGTCATAGACACAGCCGATGCTATTTTGGCAATGTCACAACTTTTGATGATATTTTGGCATTCATGTCGCAATATAGTGCTAAGTTCCCCAAAAAAATACATGAGGGGTTAAATACTGCATAAGCATTTGGTGACAAATATCTTAATAGGCAAGAACAGGATGCTTTGCCATAAAGAATCTAGCCAAAAGAACGGGAGCTACTGAGATACAATGAATGTAAACTGAATGTGGACCAGAAAGGTGGTGATGAGTAGAATAATACAAACAATGGTTATTGACGATTTTAAAATTCAAAATGACTAAGATGCTTGATCAAGCAAGACTGTAGGTTGGTAGATAACTGAATGCTTACTGGTGTGAAAAGCTATCAAAATTGCGAGATGTCAATGAAAATGCACCATCCACATGATCCTCTTCAACATCATCTCCATGCTTATTGACAGTGGGGATAGGCCCAGGGTGGAATTCAGATCCAGTTGGTACAAAATTCCGATCAATTGAATACTTTCGAACAGTTTTCGTTATGTTCAATCTGTTCTGCATATATTTAACAGATAATTAAGATTAAACAAAAAAAAGATAATGTGGTGTTCAGAGGGATAACAACTAAGATTTTTGCCATATTCTAGAAGCTATAACCAAAACACAACATATGAGCAAAGATATATCTTACTGTTCCCAGCACGTCACTAACATCAACCGATGCAAATTCACATGAAAGTGCAGGAAAGCTGCAAAACACAAAGGCAATCAGTAAATATTTGAGAGAACAACAATTAAGTTTCGCAGTCCAGAGTTGCTAAAATCATCCCAATTCCTACCCGACACCAAAGCCTTTCATCCCAAGTAATTGTTGTATGCTAGAGATGAAACTAACAAAGAGCCATATGAACCAAGGAGAAAGGAATAAATAAAGAAATGGTAACAACAGAATAAAAAAGACCATTGCAGAGCTCAAATGACCAGCAAGACTAATTAAACCATACAATGCTACAAAGTACAAACAAAAAAAGAAGTGTCCTCCCTAATATTCAAAGTTTCCCTGGGCGTTAGATTCTCCAATACATCATGCTATCTCAGTCAGTATGGTATCCAAGACAAGAGATTAAACTCGTGACTTAAACCTAGAAGTTATTCGGTAAGGTTATATGATTTTCTTTAGTGTCATGTGCTACTCAGAATCATGAACTTATTTGTCTTATTAAGCAGGCATTTTCATTGGCTTACATAATCATGACTGCAAATGATTAGTATCAGCAGAGCAGACATTAGGAAACCACCAATTTCCATAAATTATAAACCCAGATGGGAAGTTTAACAGGTAGCAGTGTAATATATCCAACCATATGGGCACATATCATATTGCTACATTTAACACCAAACTGAACAACACTTGAGGAATGCTGTAGGGCTTACCTTAGATTGAAATCTATACGTAAAAACTCCCCATCTGAACTCCTATCAACAATCACAGATGTGGTAGTATTGACTGCTAAGTAACTGCTCAACTCCTGCAATATCAAATCATCATTGTCTTAGTTCAAAACTTGAAGTTCACTTTTGAAAAGGATAAAGCTCGCAGATCTTGAATGAGAAATCAGGTCAACTTCAAACTGCTGGCAAGAACAGCACATTGCAATATTCAAAAAATGGTAACCCACAATGTATTGGATGCTCTCTGCATCTAATATTTAGGACACGGAAGGTAACTGAAGTACTGAACTACTACTTTCAATGTTTAGTAAAGTGAAATACTTTGGATACAGAATGTAACTGAACCTTCAGTTTCAATGTTTTGTGCACCATGATTGACAAAACTAAACAAAAAGTTGACCACGTTAGCTTGAAGCTAACCCAGTCATAACTATTTTCCGAATCTAGCCCATCTTGTTGATGTTCTAACCTCAATAGTCAACTGAACGTGAACCAGATCACAAAATTGAATCAATTAAAAGGACATATGTGAGGAATGGAAAATGGTTACTGAAGACAGCTGTGCTTAGAAGACCAAATGATAATGCACTAATATCTACAATTCTACATAAACAGAAGAAGTGAAGTTCAATCGTTTTTCCAATTCCTTTCCATACACTTGTTTAAAACCATTAACATAAAGCAATCATATCATGCTGACTTTTAACTGCAATTGATTACAGAAGAAACTGAGGTGGGTGGGGGGGGAGACACAAAAGAACAGACCATCCCAAATAAAAACACCATAGCTAGTGCTGCTACAATGGATAATCCAGCGCCAGATAATGATGCCTCAGTCAAATCCCTAGGGATTTTCCTGCAAGATGGAAAAAAAATCAAACATTCATTACTAAAAATATAAAAAGAAACTATATGAACCCATCCCTTATAAATGAAACTCAGGATAGGACAATAAAAAAGTTAGTCATTCTGAACCAAATTATTCTATCCTCAGCACTTATAAATGAAGCTCAGGAGAGAACAGTAAAAGTCAGTAATTCTGAATCAAGTTAATCTCCAATGTGAACAGCTAGCTCAAACAAAATTTTATGACTGCCCAAAAAGGGAAGTGGCTCATGGTACCGCCAGTTATGGGGGTATCCCAAAGACAATATGAACATGGATAACTATAGTTTTTGATTGAATAGCATGACTGATACATCGAAGAACTAAACAGTTACTCAACACTCAAATTGTGGCAATAATGGTTCAGACCATTACACAATAGTTCATCATAGCACGGATGTATTACGCCTGAATAAAAAAAGCACTTATTTGCTTTACCAGAAACAGAATGGTATCAAGAGAACTTGTCATATTGCAGGCATTATCATCCTAGGAAAACATATATCTCACTGGTTAAATACTCACGCTTCTTCAACAAACAGAACAATCCTCTCTTATTGCAACATGAAGATTAATTTCATCATGATACATGACTTGGTAAATACAGTGGTTACCAAGGACGAGTTTCTACAAGCAGACAAAGCAATGACATGGGAACATTTGGCTTCTCCTATCTGATCCAAAACTGTCCAACTCGCTTCTATTTTAGAATTTCGAATTGCATATGCATATCCCACCAGAGTGTAGCACGTTGTCCAAACAGAAGCACCGCTACAAGGCGATGAGCGCACTAACACTCACACACCAGAAATAAGTATACAATCGCGCGAGTCTCTCGTCTTATTGTGACCACATCATGTACCAACTCATCGCGCGAGTCTCTCGTGTCTACCGAGCTACAAACAGACAAAGCAAAACATCGCTGACGCAGAGTACCCCCGCCAACCTGCGCATTCGCCGCAAAGCACAGGCGCTGCCATCCATGACTCACCGAAACGAAATCGGCCCAGCGTAACCGGACGCAACCACTCTCCGTTCTCCTACTCACCCAATCCTCCCAGAGAATCCACCGTCCCAGCCTATCCGCGGAAAGGGGGTCGAGGAGAATGGAGGTGCTCTCGAGATCTAGGGGAGGGCGTCGACGGATCGGGAGGAGCGCACGCACGCACGCACCTGTAAAAGTCGACGGACTTGAGCTTGCTGGAGGAGATCATGGCTGCCGACGAGCCTCAGATCTGCGCGGGGCGCCGGGGCTCGGAGCGAGGGATCTGGGAGGAGGAGGAAGAGGAGCAAGGAGGATGGAGGTGAGATTTTTGTGAGGGGTTTGAGTTCGTCGACGCCTCGGCGTTGGCGCGGATCTCACGGACGCGCGGTACGGCACGCCGCGCGCACGGACGCACCGACCTCGTGTCCTCTTTCCTCGCCTCCCCGAAGGTGCCAGACAGTCTACTGTCCGTCAGTTGCCACTCCTCGCCTCGCCCGCCTGTGCCTAGTAGGCGCCCATCTCAAGAAAACGGGATTGGCTCGGGTTTCCTTTTTTTTTTTTTGGTTAGTGGGCTTTACGCAATCCATCAGAACTCGAGTCGGTGTAGCCCACAGAACCCAACTCTGTTCGGTCTCGGGCTCACGGTGCTCCGGTGGGCCTGGGCCGGTGGTCCTCCATATAATACAGGCTTGTTGTCTCTCCCACCTCCGCTCTCATCGAAGCGGGTCGTCGAGGGTTCGAGAGAGATGGATCCGCCTCGTGCAAGAAACACGACGCTACGTGTCGGCCGTACGGTTGAGCGACCGCCAGTGGCGGATGCAGGTTGGGAATTAGGGGGCAAGCAAAGTAGAGATTTAGGGACTAAAGCTAAATATTAACTGTAATTTAAAGCTAAGTAATGGTGTTTAATGAAGAAAACTGGTTCATTAGAGGGGCTGTAGCCCCGGCAGCCCCCCTGTAGATCCGCCGTTGGCGACCGATGACCATGAAGGACATGGATGAGTTCGGAGAGATTTGCTGGAGGATTTGCCAAGAGCAGCCGAAGATGGATCCCTCTTGGGGCAATCTCCCCTGCTTTTGGGCGATTCGTGCTGGGATTTTCGCACGCCTGAAGGGAGGAGACCGCTCGCTTGCGCGCCGAGTTGGAGGCCGAAAAGGCCTCGGCGAACGACGCTGCCCACTGTATGCACGTCTATGAGGGCGCCCCTGACAATCTAGCCGGTCCTAGTTATTTAATGTCAACTCAT